>RJVU01079805.1:6102686-6112778 GCA_003731715.1 Anabarilius grahami
CACCAATTAAAATGGAAAAAGCATAACTTTTAAAATATAAACAAAAACAACAGTAAATAATTATATACTTGAATATAATCAGGTTGTGACAATTAAGACTAGTGTTCAGAAACATGGCATTGAAGGAGAACACAACTGTTCATTTCTCTCGCAAAGCCATGTAGGCCCTCCACATGACACGTCTCTGAATGCAGCAGTGTAGTTATTCTGTTGGCAAGAAACAAACGAGAGCTTATGACGATTTCAATTTCATACAGATGATTTCAACCACCACCATTCAATGAGATATTTACAGCACCCCTTTCTAGAGTGTGTGCATGCCGTTCTTGGACTAAAAACTACAAAAAAAAGAAAGAAAAAAAAAGGCAAAAATAATAAAGGGAATACATCAGCTAAAACATCCTCAGGGAAATAAACATCCACAATATATGATACAATTCAAAGCTTAAATATAGGCATACTTTAACCAGCACATGCAGCTATGTATAGCCCAACACAGCTCCTTGGAATAAAGGAGGGGAGTTAGTTACGTAAAAAATAAGCAGAGGCCGGAAAACTCTCATTCTTGTTGTAAGATTTAAAGTTGGAAGCCATTTTTGTCATTGAATCCATATATCAAAAACAAAGAAAATACATAAGAGAAACAGAAATTGTGTCCACTTGCACCAGATATGGGAAGGACAGAGGATTGTGTCGTCCACCTCTCCTAAAAGTTCTCACCGGACCGAGCAACTCTCTGCACCGGTTTCACGCCAGTGTGTACATCTCCCTTGCTTTCCTTGATACCGAAGGACAGAAAAACAAACAAACAAAAAAAAAAAAAAACAGCAGCTCACAGGTTTAAACACCATTGCTTGCATATGGCTGACAAAACTGATTGGGCGTCCCAGGTCGCCCAACAGTAAAAGCTCCTGAATGCGTTTCTCTCTGGTAAAGAGGACGCAGGAGGAGGGAGCCTCGTATATAGCGAAAGAGAGAGCAGAGAGGATGGTGGTGGCCATTAGCACGTCCCTCAAGAAAAACCCAGTGAGCTGGACGTGCTGGATCGCTGGTTCAGGCGAGACATGCTGTTCATGCTGGAGCTGGAGGGCTTGAGGGGCGTGTTGCTGCCCAGGGCTTGTGGGAAACGCTGGTGGTAGCGATCCAGGCGTAGATACTTGACCGTCACCAGCTTACCTGTAGCAAATGGGTGACAGGTTGAAACGCACTGAAAACTGCAGTGGCTCCGATTAATCTAGAATAGGGTTGTCAAAAGAACCGACTTTGGTACCAAGTCAGTACTGAAATTATAAAAATGTGACGATACCAGCATTTCCCTCTAGCATTTTGAGTGCTGTTGAGAGGCTTCGTAAACACCTCTGATTGGCCATTGTGTTCATGCGCTCAACAGATATGTCTGTGATGGTACTTTTGTCAACTCGAAGACAGACTTCGGTACAAATTGGTACTGAAATGTTAAAAATGTAATGCTTTAAGTGCTGTTGAACAGATTCGTAAACACCTCTGATTGGCCATTGTGTTCACGCGCTCATCGGATATGTCAGTGATTGGTTTGAATTTGAAAGCGTTTTGAAAGTGGGACTGGTCTGCGTTAGACGCCTGCTTTCAAACGCTCCCCTGTGTTTCTGTGAAAGCGCTCTGTGAAGAGCGTCATTGATGACTATTTTTTTGAAGTGTCGATCATTGTAGCCAATCACAGACATATCCGATGAGCGCATGAAAGAAATGGCCAATCAGAGGTGTTTACGAATCCGCTCAAAGAGTCACATTTTTTAAATTTCAGTACCGACTTGGTACCGAAATCGGTACTTTTGACAACTCTAGATTTGCTACAATGATCAACGCATGGGAGCATTTGAAAGCACACAGAAGTGTTTGAAAGCAGGTGTCTATCACCGCTGAAACGCGTCCGTGTGTATGTGTGTAAGCGCTCGGTGAAGAGCGTCAAAGATAACTATTTACAAAAAGAAAAAAAGATGTCTATTTACAACATGTTTTTGAAGCATTGATCATTGTAGCCAATCACAGACATATCTGATGAGCGCGTGAACAATGGCCAATCAGAGGTGTTTATAAATCCGTTCAACAGCGCTCAAAATGCTAGTGGGAAATGCTGGTATCATCACATTTTTTAAATTTCAGTACCGACTTGGTACCGAAGTCTGTCCTTTTAACAACACTAGTCTAGAATATATACAACATTCATTTACCATCAAACCAGGAGCCATGAAGCGCTTTGAAGGCTTTCCCAGAATGCTCTGCTGAAAGGCACTTCACATAAACGCAGCCCTAGACAGGAAGAAGATCATATAGAAAATCAACCCATTAGTTAAATGGTTCTAGGAATATTACTCTGTTCCAAAACACAGTGAAATTCTAAGGCAGCAACATGCACTATTAGAATCAATTGTGAGTAGTCAATTTGTATTTTCAGTTTATTTTAATTTTTTGAAGTAGTTAACAATAATACGGATCATACATTTTACCCAATATGTGTGTTCTCTTCCAAAGTTCCTTTTGTAGGGCTTTTGGACAAGAACTTATTAATTCAGGCTGTAAATTTTGTAATGACCCACACAGACTCAGGACACTCACCTCTCTTGAGTTTTTGTCAACAGCTATGTGAACGATTCCATCATTATCGCTGCACTTCTCCAAAATGGCTTCTTGAATGGCGAGGTGCCAGTTTTCCCCCACTTCCCTGTTCAAGAGAGAAATACTGAGCAGTGAGATTACCTTTCTCAAAAAAAAAAAAACTCCCACTAATATCAGGCAAACCTATATAGTCTCATGTAAGTAAATACATTTTACTTCGCTAGCCTGAACCACCAATTCTATGTGAGGTCATGTGTTAAATTCCTTGGGAAACTTACATTACAGGATCAAACATGTTGCGAATCTTCAAGCATGGCGTCAAGCTGTTTGGAGGTGAATTTCTTCGGTCCAGCGGAAATGCTAAAGAACAAAAATACTATTAAGTCCATGTACATACTCTATATATCCAAAAGAATGTGGACAGTACACATGAATGTTGAACAATCAACATCAAAATCATCAATATAATCCTTCAAACAAGTCAATCAGAAGAAAGCATCCACATACTTATGGCTATGTATGAATTTGTATAACTAAAAAGGCACAAGCTTGGACTTAAAATGCAGATGGTTGAACGCACACAAAATAAGAGTTACCTTGGCCTTGCCACACTTTGGAGGGCATGTTGGACATCTTATCAGGTGACATTGAAGGCTGAAGCCACCGCCACACCATGAAGTCCGCCCCTCCAATCCTCTGCTTTTCTGTCCGGATGCGAGACTCGTTAGCTGAGAGGAACGCAACAGCTCTGTCCCACACTTTCTTCATCTTCTTTCTGAGAGAGGAACACAAAACATACTATTCAATGGATCGTGAGAAAAGGGTGTTTCATGCAAGAACACAACCTAAATTAAAACCAAATTCGCTCAACAACAATGGAATACCTGTCTTGAGGCTGGACAAGAGAGTCACGGACGTGAGGGATGGGCAAGTATGCCTGCAAGTCCTTACTCTCCTGACAGGCCTCATTGTGGCTCCTCATTACATCTGTAAAAACACAAAGCACGGGCATTTAAGATCCTTTAAATCTGCATTGTGTAACTTCTACCTGAAATTTAGCTTATAGTGATAAGGCAGACTTACCGATGATTCTCTCCACCATGTCATACATTTGTCTTGTTTCCTCCTCTTCTCTGCGCCATCTGTATTTCATGTAATACACCAACCCCAAAACAATACCAATGCCTAGAGAAAGAGTAAAGGGAGAAAATTTGTGAAACGATGATGCTTTTACCAAAGGGAAGATCGACAAATTCTACAAACGGGATGCGCACCTGCGAGGATGAGGAGAACTCTGTGGATCACAGTGAAGAAAGCGCGTCTGAAGCGGCAGAAGAAGGACATGCGGGGGTGGATGGACTCCAGGCGTGAGATTTCCGATATATACTCTATGGGTTGAGCAGGGTCGGCACCAATCAACCTGCCCAGAAAACAGCACACACCCAGTGAACACGGGAAAATAGCATACACACACACACACACACACAAGATGTACTAAAGATATGAATGCTACACCTTGTTAATGGATAGAGGCGCCAATACGATAAATAAAGAGATAGACATAGACATGCCGATACACAGACAGACAGAAAGACAGATACTACACAGAGTGATACTAAAATGTATGAATGTTACTCTGTGTTAACAGATAGAGAGCCCAATAAGACAGGCCAACAGACAGACAGGAAGACAGACCTACTGACAGAGACAAGAAGACAGGCCTACTGACAGACAGGGCAAAAGACAGACAGATAGACATGCCAACAGACAGGAAGACAGGCCTACTGACAGAGACAAAAAGACAGACCTACTTGACAGACAGACAGGAAGACTACTGAAAGACAGGAAGACCGGCTGACAGACAGACAGGCCAAAAGGACAGACAGACAGAGTGGTAGGCTTACAGACAGACAGGAAGACAGGCCAAAAGACAGACAGAAAGACTGACAAACAGATTGACTGATAGACATGCCAACAGACAGGAAGACTAATAGACATGCCAACAGACAGGAAGACTGATAGACATGCCAACAGACAGGAAGACATGCCTACTGACAGAGACAAGAAGAAAGGCCAACTGACAGACAGAGACAGAAAGACATGCCAACAGACTGGAACACAGACCTACTGACAGAGAAAAGACGACAGGCCGACATACGGATGGATATCAGTTACCTTATTCCGACAACATCTTTGGTTTTCATGATCCATTCTAAAGACGTTTCGAACAAGTTTTCATATGCTTCATTTTGGAGCTTGAAAGAGAAAGACGCTTTATTATATTGTGCATTTTCACATTGGCAGAGCAACTATTTCCCAAATTATACAATTAAATATGACAAAAGTTCAGAGTCAATTGAATGAAAAACAACATTATTTGACTTAAATGAATATAAAATATAGCATCAAACCCTTCAAAAAGCAAAACAAACCTTGAGGTACGAGGAGGCGTCACTAAAAGAGACACTTCTGTTTAAAGGATTTTTAAGGTCTCCACAATCATGCTCTCCTGAAAGGCAATCAAATGTTTCACATTTTAATGCTGCATATGTAAACGTCCAAATATACCAATTCGTACAATGGTTTAATAGAGATTAAAATATACGCTGCAACTGTATGCTCACCTGCAACATTGGCCAGGTGCTCATGTAGAGACAGGAGAAGGTTAAGAATGAGGTCTCGGTCTTTGACATCCTATTGAGTCAAACGCAAGTACATGTTTAAGGAAAGTACAACAACAAAAAAAGAGAAATTACTTGACGAAAAGTCAAAAAACATGGGACACAAGAGAGAAGACAGATACTTACATACTGCTTATCAAACTCAGGTCCAAACGGGTGATGCATGACTGAAAAAGAAAAGAAAAGTAAGATGACAAACGGCATTACTCAGCATTAGCAAAAATCTTTCACAGTCTAGCGTTATTGTAGTATTATGACTGGACGGTGTTTCCCAAGCATGCCGAGGACAGAGGGAGTGACCGTGGAGGAGAGCTGCTCATCGTCTCACACTTGAGGGTGTGACTACGAGCGAGAGCCTCGCGTCGTCTCGCACTTGAGTCATTGTCTGAACATTGTGTTTCTGTCCTCGCTCTGGCCTGGTCCCAGATTTAGCATAGCAACTGCCCTTCCCTGCATGTCTCAATCATAGACAGCATTCGTCTGGCAAGTCGCAAGCCAATTAATATACCAACCTCTGAGATAAAGACATACAGAGACTAACAGCTTTTAAGATTCTTGGCAAAGTTTGACCTAGATTTCAGGCGATGAGATGTTCAAGGACCCATTTTGCTGGTTCTGTGGTTGAGCTACAGCTGTGAGTGGCTAAAACCCCCTTAACCATGGTTAAACCACTGAAATACATGGCCTTAAAGGGACAGTTCACCCAAAAGTTATTATTCACTCACGCTCATGTTGTTCCAAACCTATAGGAGTTTCTTTCTTCTGTTGAACACAAAAGAAGATATTTTAAATTATGTTTGTATCCATAGAGTTGACAGCACCCTTTGACTTCTATAGTATTTTTTTCCTACTACGGAAGTCAATGGGTGCCGTTAACTGTCTGGCTACCAATTTTTTTTAAATGATCTTCTTTTATGTTCAACAGAAGAAACAAACTCATACAGGTTTGGAACAACTTGAGGGTGAGTGAATGATGACAATTTTCATTTTTGGGTGAACTTTCCCTTTAAGCGGCTCATATTTATAATGGCAGAATCAGCAATAAAATAAAGGATGTTATCTCTTTTATAATAAGCTGCACTTGTTTAGCTGATATGTTCCTAAAACCTACTAAAACATTACAGATAAATCATAATACTTGACCTTCAAGCCATTTGAAACTGCTCAGAATTGGATACCAGCATACTATTTAAAAAAATGGCATGAGGAACAACACTACGCAATGATTAATGTTTCAAACAACACTGCTGTCAAATGACCTTGTTACATTGCAGAATTAGTTCACAGAGTAGCATCCAGTTATCAATGCAGAAATAAGTCAATATTTTACATTTTTAAATCAAGAAGTGTTCAATCATCTAATGTAAGTCTGATAGTCAGGATGTTAAAAGTTGTGGATGAAATGACAAAGTCATCATACAGGAAGATCAAGTCAAGCGCACTGCTTTGTGGAAAATAGTATTGATGTCTGTAGGTCATATTTCATACACACAAAAATGCAGAACTGTGCATATGTAGTGCAGAAAAAGTGAATGCCTGTTGTTAAAAAACCTAAGTTACATAAGCTGTGAACTACAATCTGAGCAAGTAAAAAAAATCACTCAAAGTGAGAATCAGGCATTTAGCCGGCCAGAGAGAAGTCAGTCACTTTAGCTGGCCGCAAACTCCCAGAGTCCCCAGAGAGACAGACAATTAGGCCGCTTTAGCTTGTCTGTGACCTAGATGTCTGCAGCATGCTCTCCAGTCAAAGCTCCCTCCCTGAGAGACCGGCCATGCCACAAATACACATAGTAATTCATCAGTCGCCTTCCTCTCAAGAGTCGTCTCTGCCTCCAGAGCACTTTACTCTGATGGTACTCAAGCTATTTAAACTGAGTGGCATTGAATGCACATCCAAGAACAGACTCTCTCTCATCTGGGAAAATGTATCAAAAGATTAATGCTGGCTATCACATTATGAGCATGAACGATGTCAACATGTCAAAATGTGGGGACTATCAGACTAGCCATTATTATTCTCAAATAACGGACATTCAGAAGGTTTCCACGACTTTTCCATCACCTTTATAATTACTGGATAAGGACTTTTAAAAATAATCAAATTAAATTTATTTAAAATAATTAAGTACAACAGAAATATTTTAACTAACCATTTTAATTATTTAAAATATTTTTAAAAATAATTTAAATTTTACCTAATTAACGAATTAATCATTTACATCAATTTGTAGAGCAAAGCTAGTTTTAATCTACAAAAAAAAAGCAAATAAAATTTTATTGCAGGGCATAATTAATGTGATCATTCATATTTACTATCTAAATTTAGCACAAACTTTTTTAGTAAGAGAATGTAGGTAAGAACTGGAAAAACCTGAAGACGCCATACAATCACAAATATGGCGAGAGATATGAAGCGTTGAGACATCGGGAGAAATTTGACTAAAAGTTGTCTCACAAACATCATGATGCAGCATTTAGGGTGAAAGTGCAATCAGCTACCCGAAATCCACCAGGGCAGGAACAGTCATTTCTGACATAGCATGAAGCACACACATATTTCTAATGCAAATACCTCTCTCTGTCCCATAAAGCACCAGTGCATTTCCTGTCTGAGAAGGTGCAAATAGTCTGGGGTGATAATTGCTGTGTGAATTGTTCACGTTTGACTCATGGTGTTGCAGAAACAATTAGAAACATTCTAAAGCATTACATGTGTAATTTCAATACATTTTGCTTAGTCAATCAATACAGATGTTAATATGACATTCTTACTATATATACCAGATACTAGTGCAACTACCATTAATATTTTTGAAACCATATCCTAATAAATGAAAATCTCTGTTTAAATAATGGAAATGAATATGATGCCTCACACTACTGAAATGACAGATGCATTTTCCTTCAGCACACCATGGCAATGCCATAGCATTCTTAGAAGTGTGATTAGTACCACACAAATAGTATTGGGTACATTAGCATTAGTATCATAATAAGCTGTTGTTATTACAGTCCAATACATTCATTGTACCATGGTATTGCCAAGAATCGTTATAATACCATGTTTGTTTGTTTTTTACATTCCATGGTATTCTGCTTGGGAACTGGGTGGAAGTAAAGTAATACATTCATATAGTATGGTACTTATGTGGCAATCATTCAGTAGCATTAGATACCAATTTACCATGGACTAGGTTTTGAAAGACATGTCACCTTCAGCACTTCATACTTACTGACTGCATCCCCCACGGAGGTGCTGGAGCCCCTCATCCGCAGGTACATGAGGCCCAGCAGCACGAAGAACAGGCAGGCGGCTGTTAGGAGGAACATGGACAGGTAGTGAGCGCTGAAGCCGCCGGTGGAGGACACCTCCTCCCGTTTAAACTGCTGCAGGAGCTCGTCCTCCGGGACCGTGGTGTGCTGCTTGGGCTTGGAGGCTGAGGCATGGCTGTAGGAGTGGTTGGAACCGGTGTGGTTCGAGTGGTTCGCTCGGTATGTCGCGGTGTAGGAGGGAAAGCGCGATCTGAGCCCGATATTAAACCGACTGCTGCTGCTGCAGGCGGATTCACCGTCTCCGTTGTCGAGGTGGTTCTTGTTAAAAGAACCGGACGGGATGCTGCTGCTGCTGCTGTTGTCATCCCCGTCAATCCCGGAGAGTTTTGGGTAGCTGCGGCTCACGTAGCTTCCGCTGAACTCCCCCGGTTCCTTGCCATCGTCGTCCCTCCGTTCCCCGACCATATCTAGGTTGAAGACGGTAGTATCATGCGCGCCAAGCGCCGTTGTCGTCTTCGAGCTCCAGACGCTCCGGTACGAGGGAGAGGAGGTGGGTGGACTGTGTCTGAAAGTCAGACGGCGTTCGCGGGGACGGTCTCGCTCACCCTCCTCTTCCTCCTCCTCGTCGGAATCGGAATAATCCCTGGCTAGACTACTGCTGTTGGACTCGTAAAAAGACTTATTCCCGTTCAAAGCCCGACTGTCTCTTTCCGTTTCCTCCAAACCGCTGGATTTACCCCGGTCTGCCCACCACGGAGACCCAGAAATGCCTTTCCTGTCCACGGATAACCCGAGGGAGGCGGCGGCGGGTGTTCCCGCAGGCCTGATGGTGGGTGTCTGCTGCGCGGATCCTCGGTCTCTCCTGCTGCCGCCGTGATTCGGGCCTCCTTTCTTCTGCGGCGCCTCCGCGTCCGACTCGTCCGAGCTAAAGCCCAGCACGAACTTTCCGGCTCTGCGCTTTTCGCTCCGGCTGGCGCTCAGGCGCGTGACGTCACTGCCCGGTGGCCTGGCGCTGAATCCCGAAGCTCGCGCAGCGGCGTTGCTATTACTAGCGCCGCTGCTGCCGTTGTTGTTGATACTCCCGGTGCTGCTGCGCCCTTTCCCGCTCCGGGAGCCCCGCGGCTGTGGCTGCTCCTCCCGCAGCTTTTTCAGTTTCTTCAAGTACACGGGCCGCGTGCTCTCCGTCACCGGGCCCGGGGTAAAGCCGAGCCGTTTTAATTCAGACACAAGCTCCTCATCCGTTAACTGTGCAGACGCCATCTTTGCACGAAAAAACGCACACAGCGAGACACGGCGGAAGTGACGTGGAAGTAAGCGGACAGACGGCCAACTTGAAAGGAAAGAAATGGGAAACTTTTTTTTAATTATTTAATTAAACAACATTATACAACACTATGAATGACAATCAAGACTAACGGGCGGAAAAACCGTCAGGTGGGATACACAAGAAGACAATATAAAAAAGAAACAGACTAATCAAAATAAAGTATATTTTTAAAAATAAATATATTTTGAAAATATATAACAAATGTTTTGGAAAGTT
>RJVU01079805.1:6122153-6141216 GCA_003731715.1 Anabarilius grahami
TATATATATATATATATATATATATACTGTATATACACACTGCCGGGCCAAAAAAATAGTCGCTGTTTGGATTTAAATAGGCAAATCATCAGGCTCAAATTGTGGAAAAATGGTTTGGAGGGAGCATGAAGAATCATTTTCACTCATGAATTTGCACCTCTTAGTCCAGATCTTAAATTCAATGAAAGTCCGTGGGATGTGCTGGAGGAGACTTTACAGAGTGCTTGACTCTTGCATTGTCAATACAAGATTTTGACCAAAAATGTATGCACCTCTTGATGGAAATAACATCACAACATTTATTTCCATCAAGAGGTGTATTATTTTTTGGTCAAGATCTTGTATTGACAATACAAGTCCCTCCCAACCAAGACAAAATACATTGCCATATTCATCAACATGCCAAGACTATTTCGAGAGTTGTCATGATCGAAATATCTTGTTCAGTCATGAAACTCATGACCCTCCACCTCCCCCAGCTCCACCTGTCTAGATCATACTTGTTCTGCAAACCACAAACCATAAACCAATACTTAACAGGACAGAAAACTTGATAGGACAGGAACTTGACTATAACATGTTATAAAAGAAGACATAGAGTACACAAAAAAAGTACAAGGTTCAGATGAAGGCTTTAAATACATATGGATCAATGACTTAACATGACTAATTAACAAATAAGATGGGAAATAGTGTAGACTTATTTTTGGAAAGCGAGAAAATCTGATCAAAGTTTCTACATGTTATTTTCTTTTCTTTTTTTACAGCTGTTTTTAAATGATTTAGACCAAAAGGCCAAAACCACGAAGCATGATCTACCAAACTGTTAGATAAATAAATAAAAGCACAAATTGTTTGTGCGTTATTTTTTCTCTTTGTAGTTTGTGACATGTTCATTGCCTTGTTTTTTCTGCATTAACAGCAAACTGCAGCACCACCTGTTTGAACGGAGGGACGTGTTTCCATCCTGGCAAATGCATCTGTGCCGTCGGCTTTGAGGGAAGCCGCTGTGAGCTCAGTGAGTTCAGCTACACACATCTTCATCAACACTGTGAAAGGAACAAACTAGTCAGAATACAATAACAGCACAAATTAAAAATGATCCAAACAAATGCCAACCCTAAGGATTTTCAAATGAGTTTTTAGAAAAGAAGTTAAGTAAGTACTGCAACTACTAAAAACTATAAGGGTGTGGTTTTATGTGCTTGATGAATCATGGTACCATGGTAACCTGTAAACTCAAAAGTTTCAGGTCAGTATGATGTTTAAAAAAGAAATTAATATTTTTATTCAGCAAGGATGTATTAAATTGATCAAAAGTGACACTAAAGATATTAATAATGTTACAAAAGATTTACATTTAAAATAAAGGCTGTTCTTTTCATCAAAGAATACTGGTTTCCACAAACATTTCAAGCAGCACAAATGTTTTCAACATTGATAATAATAATATTTTTTGAGTAAGGATCATGTGACACTAAAGACTGGAGTAATGGCTGCTGAAAATGCAGCTTTGCCATCACAGGAATAAATTATGCTAAAAGAATATATATATATATAACAGATTTTGTTTTGCTCAAACTAAAAAGTACCATTCAAAAAACATATTAGAAATTCCTGAACTTAAAAATGCTAATACTCTTCTGAGTTTTTGGACTACTAACTAAACAGCTCTATTAACTTATAATGTAGACTGTTAACTGGCAGTTAGTTTTATCATCATCTTTCAAAGGGAAAGCTGTGTTGTTTTTCTTTGGTTGTAATAGGCTCACTTCCACAAATTGCCTTCAGAACAGTTCTCCAAGTAAACTTCCTAAGTGAAGTGTGTTCTCACATTAGTGTTAAATGGGCCGGCACCTACTTGGGCAAACACAGGATGTAATGCAGTTGTGTTGTCACCCTAATCACTAATAACAACCTCATGAGCTCACAGACACTCAAGCAGTGTGGCGTCTTATCTCAGGCCCTGTTCTCTGACACAGAAATCAAGCTTTTTTTCCCTTCCTTTTTTAAAATTATGTATGTGTATATATATATATATATATAATACACACACACTTGGTCCGTAGTGTAGTTCATTTGTGTTTAAACAACTCTACTTTGACCCCAAATGTCAACCTTTCTTGTTCAAAGGCAGGAAGTATTGCAGTATTTAGAGGTGTTTGGTCTGAAAAGGGAGGGAAGAGAAAATATTGAGGTAACATTTCCATAAAATTTTAACAGCATTAAGCCAGTTGTTGCCGTCTGGTCCACTGCAGGTCCACTGCTTTGACATAAACGCCTGTTGAGGTCATGTTATGTAAAGACGTCCCCCCTTTTTGTCTAGTTTCATGGGTATGGATTTCGTTGATTTGTCATGGAACAAAGAAGCTGCTGAAATGCAGTCGATCTTGATCAAATATGCAGGTGTAAGAAGATCTGTGAGTGTTTGGAAAGGGTCTGTCCGCCTATGTGCCCTGCTTTTGTTTTTTTTAAAAGCGTTAAGTTTCCATTCACTTTACTATACTTTTCTGTACATCCTCTGCTGGGTGTTTTTACATGTTCTCAATATATTTGTCTCATTTTCCAGTGACAAATATCTAAATATCCTTAACGCAAGACCAGTTACTACAGCTTGTTTTCATTTGCATAAAACCCCAATGGCAAAAATTATAAAATAAAGCTTATAAAAGCATAATTGCAAAATAAATAAAAAACCTTTTTGTGTGCTCAAAAATGTAAATGTAAATGTTAAATATATAACATTGAGGTTCTCCAGTTTGTTTAAACTGGCATGAAGTATAATTAACATCTTCCTGTCTCAAAAATTTAAATTTTATATAAATATAAATGTTAAATATAAATCATTAATATATCANNNTAACATATTCAAATAGATTTAAAAAAAATATATATATATATATATTGCAGTGTAATTCCCCAACGTCCATTAATTGGGATTGCGACTAATGCAGTTTGCGTTTTGTTGTCTGCAGGTAAATGTCGACAGCCTTGCAGAAATGGAGGTAAATGCACAGGGAGGAACAAATGCAAGTGCAGCAAAGGTTACCATGGCGATCTGTGCTCCAAAGGTGAGATTATCTCAACTTGGCAGAAGAACTGTGGACATTTTTGATCAAAAGCACATGCTCCAACTGCAGCATTGCTCTATGCGCTTTGCTCACGCACAATTCACGCACTGTAAAAATGAACCGTCGGTGCTTGATTGCACCTTAAATTTTCCACTCGGGCTGCAGGCTTGCTGAACGGCACATGATACATTTCTAAGACTAAACACTGCGTCTCTGTGTATGGCTGAAAGTGTATGTGTATACGTGTGTGCAGCTGTCTGCGAGCCCAGCTGTGGAGCACACGGGACTTGTGTGGAGCCCAACAGGTGCCAGTGCAGGGACGGCTGGAATGGACGTCACTGCAATAAGAGTAAGACAACATCCATTTTCCCAAGGCCAAGTTACTAATTGCCACCTGGAAATGGATTAGAGCAAGAAATCCGCTGTAATGTCAGGGTATTACCATGGATATTTAGACATATTACCACAATAATACCATCGTTTTCTGGACATGTACAAATTATATTCTCTCTAAAGAATAGGGGTCTCTCTAAACCCCTCCTTTCTGAGAGCATACTCTGCTCTGATTGGTCAGATGGCCCAGTCTGTTGTGATTGGTCTACCACTTACAGCACGTGTTGGAAACGAAACCCCCATTACCATATCTGATTTTCATCTCCCGAGGCTTCCATAGCGCTTGATACACAGTGATACGAACAGTAAGAACAGCCAGAGTCCTCATCCTTTGGAAGTGCATGCAAAGTGGATGTGCTTTCGCAAAAAAACTAAACAAAAAACAGCGTCTTCTCGACATGTCGACAACACAAACCAAACTAAACTCAGCTTCAACTACCATGTTTTTGGGCGGGTCAAAGACGACGACATGCCTACAAAGGTTTGTGCAGGAACTTGGATTAGAATTATTGACAACTTGTTTCAGGCAGTTCAAGCTGAAAAAAAACTAACAAAAACTAAAGATAACTCATTAAAGCTAATTCATGATCCTTAAAACTAAAATAAATTCAAAATTTTATATAAATAAAATATTTTTAATTTATGGTATATTATAAAACTTTATAACCCACTTGCATTAAACATGAAATTGCCACTAGACAACAATGACACTAGATTTAAACATTTTTAAATGATACCAGTTAATGCATTAACTTTTGCAGCCCTAAAATTATTAAAAACAACATATGTAAATGTAGAAAAAAAAGAAAAGTTTGTGTAAAAAACCCCATAATCTTGTATAATCTTTGTGACATGCGGAAGTCATGGTCTATATTAAACTTTTTGTGTATATATATATATATATATCGACCATGGCACTGCCACAATATGTTTTTGTCTTACCCTCATGCATTTAGTTTATAGTGCCATTTAACAACTGGTTATGCAAAACAAACTATTTTTAACAAACTATTTTTCCTAGACAAGGGCCAATAAGTAGTACTGAACAGTTTTATATTTTTCCCCATTTGAACTAAAAGCCTGTCAAAAACACTTGTTTTTGTAGTACAGTCAAAATGTCTTGTTTTTATTAATTATTTTAATATTTATATAGACCATGGTACTGCAACAGTATGTTTGTGTAAGTCCAGTTACCCGTGTTAAGCATTGGTAAAGCAATTTTTAACCAACTGTTTTTTCTTATTTTTCCCACAAGGGTCAATAAGTAGTATTGAATAGTTTTATATACCAATATTTGCACAATTTGAACTAAAGCCACAGCAAAAACTGCTTGATTCTCTGTCATAAATGCTGTTCTGCAAACACACATATGATTGCTCTCTTCCTCCAGGATTTCGTGGAGGAGTCTCCAACAGCCAGCGGGTCTCTGGTTCCAAGCACAAGTCACAGCCTGTGGCTGCGAAGGACACAAAGGAAGCGCCCGAATCCAGTCAGCCCTCTGAGACCAACTACGTGGTTTAAGCCTCTAAATTTTGGGCCAACGGCCCCTCCATTTCAATGTCGCCTTCCCCGGAACAAAGCTTTCATCATTCTCTTCCGATCCACATCGGGACACTCCCAAGCTGGACTGCTGCTTTCTCAGAGCGAGACTTGTTTTTGTAGGACAGTCACAGTGTCTTATTTTACCACACTAGCGCCTTTGATATAATATCTACCACATTCACCCTTCATTGAGCTTCTGTCCTGCGTCAACTGAGAGGGGAGTGAGTCACATGGTTGTGGTGAACGTCTGTGATGTTTGTGCATAGCCCTGCGGTTTAGCTTCAGATGTGGCGTTGAATCACTTTGAGAAGTGTACGCCACGATCCGAGAACTTCCGGGTGTGGATCCAGCTTTTCTTAGGATGGTAATTGCTGTGTTTGGCTTGTGCTCGAGGTTCGTCAGATTGACCTGCTCATTTTGTAAACATATGTCACCATTATTGTCACTAACATTCTTTTTCATGCAAATTATACTTGTGTAGTAGCTTCTCCAATAAGTACTTGTATAAGTAATATGTATCCTATTCATGTTATGTAAAATTGAAATATATAGATATATATTTAGATATGGGTAAACAGTCTTTAAGTGTATGCTTAACGTTTTCACCTATGTCGTGTTGTCATAAACATAAAGCCAAAAAATCTTCATTTTTCATGTGACTTCATTATACAAATAAAACATGTTTTCTTGGAGTGTCTTAACTCTTAAAAGGACAGTTTTGTCATAATTTACTCACCCTCATGTCATTCCAAACATGTACGACTAACTTGCATCTGTGGAACACAAAGGGTCTTGGACTAAGTCTGTCAAGCTCCAAAAAAGCACCATAAAAGTGTAAAAATGGTCCATACAACTCACTGAAAATCTGTCCTTGCTTTACTTGGTGTGTTCATAAGAACAAATTCATGAATTAAAGGCTTAGTTACCCAAAAATGAAATTTCTGTCATTAAGTACTCACCCTTGTGTCGTTGCAAACCCATAAGACCTTCGTTCATCTTCAGAACACAAATTAAGATATTTTTTGATGAAATCTGAGTTTCTTTTTTATTTTATTTTTCCTCCCATAGAAAGCAATGAAATTATCACATTCAAGGTCCAGAAAGGTATTAAAGACATTGTTAAAATAGTCAATGACTACAGTGGTTCAACTTTAATGTTGTGAAGCGACGAGAATACTTTTTGTGCGCAAAAACAAAACAAAATTACAACTTTATTCAACAGTTTCCTCTCTATCCTACCATGGATTAGTTTTACAATCTCTTAATGAACTTTATGAAAGCTTTAAAGTTTCAGTTGTGTAGCTGTCAATGGAGGGACAGAAAGCTCTCAGATTGAAAATATATATATATTTTTTGGATTCTTTGATGAAGAGAAAGCTCAATTTATGTTCAAGCATTTATTTGAAATATAAATGTTTTGAGGCATTACAAATGTCTTTACTTTTGATCAATTTAATGATCCTATATGGCACAGTGCTGGAACATGACTCTTAATCTTTCTTTAACCTGCTTAAATGTTATTCCGTCATTTGTTCCACGGGGGTTTCTATAAGGGAAGATTGTAAAATAAAGAGTTTTACGGGCCAGTCTTAAGGCTTCTGTGCAATTGCAGAGAGTCTACACTGTGGTGGGTCTTACTATGTGTGCGCTGGCAGGCAAATAAGTTGCTTGTTGCTCTCCAATGTAGAATAAGTGATGCTTTCTTACTAAAAAAAATCCAAGTATTCACATATTCCCCATCTCAAGTATAGTGGAAAAAAGCAAAGCTGATAGAATGGGTGCAGATGTTTACCATCTCCACCATCATGAAATGAATTGTCAGATGTTGGTTTCGGTAAAAGTAACATCATGCAACTGGAATGTTGATGTCTACTTACCAAATGCATAAAGCCTTGTGCAACAGCCACCTGGAAGAGCACTCATCCTTTGAGCTAATCACTCAAAAAGCAATCTTTGGTTTTCAAGGTTGAAAAGGTCTTGGAAAGAAGAATGATGGCAATGTGCATACGAGCATACACACACATGCAGACTAGGAGGATCATTCACACATTACACCAATTAACCTCTATGGGGGGGCGGCGCTCGATCAGCCGTGCTTCCCGCCGCGGTCCAGAGGAAGCTGGTGTGGTGGCCAGAGAGGACAGGTGAAAATAAACAGATGGTCGGGTGATTATTTGTACTGTTCCACATCACATAGCTGCTCGGCCCACCATGATTTGACTGCGGTGCCCATGGGAGCCACGCGAAGTTGCCCTGTCAGGTCACCTTTCATGGAGGAAATACAACAATAACAAAAACACTAGGTGGAATTTCAAAAATGTAGCAGGCAAATGAAATGGCGGTAACTATGGAAACCATGGAGTCATTTAGTGCCCGTGAATTTTCCAAACATCTGGTAACTTTCCGTTAAACAGGTGCAGGAACAGGTATGTTCCATTTGTATCTGCCTCTGGGCGCCGAAGCGGGTACATCAGAAAGAT
This sequence comes from Anabarilius grahami, assembly GCA_003731715.1. Taxonomy (NCBI): domain Eukaryota; kingdom Metazoa; phylum Chordata; class Actinopteri; order Cypriniformes; family Xenocyprididae; genus Anabarilius; species Anabarilius grahami. The sequence goes on from RJVU01079805.1 coordinate 6,129,640, forward strand.
TCGGTCTGTTGAGAATAAATTGAAATGTTCTCTCCATTACACTTCATATAATGGCTCCTCTGAGAATCATAACATCAGAAAATTCACCTTCTGATCATGTAGGTCAGAATGAACTGCAAAATAATATACTTACAGGAAATACTTGAAGGAATATTCCAGATTCAATAGTTAAGCTCTATTGACAGCACTCAGCATAATGTTGGTAACCACAAAAATGCATTTTGACTTTTCTCTCCTCTTTTTAAAAAACAAACAAAAAACATTGAGGTTGAGACCCGTTCACACCAAGGACGATAACTGTAATGATAACTACTGTTTAATTATAAAGTATAACTATGAAGCATAATGTAATAATCATTCTAATTCTATGAGAATACTGAAGTCACCACAATTTTAACAGCATGATAACAATATCGTTGGAATCACTTGATTCGAGCGTTGTAGCGCGCGTGAGGGAGCTTATGGTGGAGAGCGAGGGCATGGAGGAAGGCCCCACCCACTGTACCACCACAGAGGATGAGCAAGGGCCGTGTTCTGGGGAAATGGATTTAATTGATTTCTATTCTGAAGTAACCTGTCTTCTATCATCATTTGAACTGTCTGTCTGCCCGGAACTATCTGCCTGTCCCGTCACGGCCACAGATGTTCCACTGACCAAAAAAAAGAAAAAAAAGAAAATAATGCCTTTAGTCCTGGTTCGCCTCATTCACACTGTCATTTTTAAGACCGAACCTAAAGATAAAAAAAAAAATTGCGACGGAACTTGGGCTAAATGATTTCGTATGTATGATGGCATTTTGACCAGCTGAGAACTTGCAAAGAGTTTATAAAATGAGTCAAAACAGTGCCAGGAATTCCTCTGTTGCACACAAACGAAGATCTGCTGTGAGGAGGTGGCATTTCTGACGCCTATACCAAACTGTAATGGGCAACGTAGCTCCTACGATGAGAAAAAACATCATAGGAGCTGTTTGATTTGTTTAGAGCTGTCTTTGGTCCATGTTGCGTTCATATTTCTGTCGAACCGCACCAGAGTTTGTTTGGAAGTGGACCGAGACCCACCTTTTCAGGGGTCTCGGTCTGCTTGTTTGGTGAACACCAGAGTTCAGATGGCAGCGTTCACACTTAATCAAATAAACCGCACTAACAGAGCAATTGCACCAGAGTTCATTTTAATTGAACCAAACCTGCCAAGTGTGAACACACCCTTAAACAAACCTGACACACATGCCTGAAATTTACACCTGAGAGCTTCACGGAAGGAACTTTGAGGATGTGATGATGTTGTGAAGGCCCTGGCGAAGAAGAGAGAAGCAAAAGAAGTCAGTCTGGTGGGGTAGTATGAGTCTGTTTGTGCCAGTCAGGAAAATTCCCCTGTGGTGTGGAGGAGAAAGACAGAACCAACAAAAGCAACAAGCGCATTATGCCCACTGTGGCGAAAGGTTCTCGTCATTGTCCTAGCAAAAGAGAAGCAATGAAAGCAGGACATCAAAGGGTGAGCAGGAGAATGGGCTGTCTGAGCCAAGAGCTTTAGATCTGCTCTTCCCCCCATACATAATCACCCCGCTGGAAAATACAGTAGGCTTACAGGTAGAGGTCGAGAACACTGCAGCGCGGTTACTGGGGATGGGCACTGACTCTTAATGCAAGTGCCATTGTTATAGACACTCTGGGCTTCAATTACGCAAAGATTTTGAGAATAGAGACAGCTAAACATTTATAGTGAATCCTAACAATGTCTTGCCAAGCATGTGTGCACTTGCTCCTCATTTTTCAAAGTTTCCTGACAAGGTGTCATTTAAATGTTAGGAATTACTTTTTTTATGAACCTTGGATGTCTGGATTCAGACATTTAAGCTTTATAATGAAAGGTAAACTGAGATTTAAGTCCAAAACACATACATGTATCTATCAGAGATCAATCAATTTCCAAGACCTTTCTAGGTTTTCCAGGGCTTTGACTTATTAGATAGAAACTATTTTAATTAATACACTGAAATAAAGGTTCCAAAAGGGGCTTTTCACAAGTGATGCCCTTGAAGAACCAATTTTGGTTCCCCAAAGAAACTTTCAGTGAACAGTTCAAGAATCATTCCTTCTTACAGTGTGAAGAACATTTTTATAACCCAAAGAACTTTTTTCCACTATAAAGAACCTTTTGTGCAATTGAAAGGTTTCATGAATGTTAAAGTTTCTTCATGGAACCATAGATGCCAATAAAGAATCTTTATTTTTAAAATTGTATGCAATGGTATGAAATTTCTATGATTTTTCCATAACTTTTTAATACTTTGCTAGGTTTGAAAATCAATATTTTCCCTGATACATCAAGATTTTCTATGGAAACCCTGATGTATGGAATTGTGGGTTAATTGTGAGACAGACTTCTTGTTTCTTTCGAACTGCACACCCATAAAATTCTTTCAATTTTTTTTTAAACATTGATAAATCTGTTCTTTAATTTAATCATATAAAGGGGTTTGTCTATAAACGTGTGTGGCATGACTTTTATTGTTAACAATAAAACAGCAAAGAGCGCAAATAGGCAAAAAAGGCTAAATGAAAACACCTCTGAATCCTTTAGAGAGAATGCCAAACCACCCACTCCATCAAACTAAACCTGCCAAGAAACATCAGAGAAAAACCTGCTGTGCCACCTTCTTATAACATGGTGAAATGTTATAAATAAAGGCTAGGAAAATTATACAGGAATTACACACACACACACACACACAAAAAGTAGTAGGAAAACGCATTAGGGACAAAGTGTCGTTATAAGACTCTAACTAAATAAATCACTTCACTAAGACTTTGAAATGCAATCACATTTACATGGATAGTATGCCTTACAACTCCCAGTCTATATGATTGTGTGTATAGTCTGAGCTGTAAAGTGAATCAGTGTCTCTAGAGAATAGGATCTTTCGCTCTTGTCTCAAGACAGCCCTGCCCTGCTTCTCCAGAGACAAAAACACTGACATCAAAGCCTCGCTGTCATCACGCAAGAATTTCCGAGTGCCCCCATCCTTCAAGAACCAGCCACCCTGGAATTTTAAGTGGATTTCTCCATCCCATCTCTCCCTGGGTCTTTCTGAACAGAACGGGTGAGGGGGGATCCAGTAGTAGGCTATGGCTGGCAAATCATGTGACTTCTAAAACTGAGACAAAATTGAACTCCTCTCAGTGGTTTTCAGTCCCAACTCCCTTATGTAGACATGCATATGATCCAGAAATGAAAGGTCTGTGGCAGTGGAGATTATAGAGTTATTTCATCCATAAATGAAATTCTGTCATTTATTACTCACCTTCATGTCGTTCCACAACCGTAAGTCCTTCGTTCATCTTCAGAACACAAATTAAGATATTTTTGATAAAATCCGACGGCTCAGTGAGGCCTCTATTGCCAGCAAGATAATTAACACTTTTCCATGCCCAGAAATGTAATAAAAACATATTTAAAACAGTCAATGTGAGTGAAAGCGACGAGAATACTTTTGTGCACCAAAAAAACAAAATAATGACTTTTCAACAATATCTAGTGATTTCAAAATACTGCTTCGAAGCTTTACAAATCTTTTGTATCGAATCAGTGGTTCGGATCACGTATCAAACTGCCAAAGTCACGCGAACAATTGAAATTCCGAAACACTTATGACGTAACAAAGCCTCTTTTACTGAAATCACGTGACTTTGGCGCTCCGAACCACTAATTCGAAATGATTCATAAAGCTTCGAAGCAGTGTTTTGAAATCGGCCATCACTAGATATTGTTGAAAAGTCGTTATTTTGTTTTTTGCCGCACAAAAAATATTCTCATCGCTTTATAATATTAAGGTTGAACCACTGTACTCACATGGACTGTTTTAAATATGTCTTAAGTAGCTTTCTGGGCATCTGAAAGTGTTAATTATCTTGCTGACAATAGAGGCCTCACTGAGCCATCGGATTTTATCAAAAATATCTTAATTTGTGTTCTGACGATTAACAAAGGTTTAATCGTCTTAAAACTTACGGGTGTGGAACCTCCAAAAATTACTGAACAACTCAACATTTCCAACATTACTGACAAAACAATTAGGCTACATTCATGTAATCAATTTAAAGTGATTAAAGTTATTAAACTTTTAAATGTGGGGTGGGGGTTCTTGGGTCTATAGGTACAGCTTGACATTTTTGTTGGTTGTTTGGCTGTGAGGGATAGACATACATCTCTTCAGTGAGTTGTACTGTTATTTAATGCGTTTTTGGATTGTTATGCTGACGAAACTAGGGCTGTCACGATTATGAAATTTGGCTGACGGTTAATTGTCTAATAAATCACGGCGATAATGACGATTAATTGCCTGTTTTAGGGCTTTGGCGATTATGACGATTAATTGTCTGTTTTATTGCTTTGACGTTTAATTCTCATACATTTTTTGCTTGTTCATGAAATAATTTTCACACATTGTTGTGATTATTTAAATTAAATTTGATTACATTTTAAAGTTTTTCCTAGCAGTAAATATTAATGCACAATACACATAACACATTTTTAAAAGTATTTTTANTGATTCATAAAGCTTCGAAGCAGTGTTTTGAAATCGGCCATCACTAGATATTGTTGAAAAGTCGTTATTTTGTTTTTTGCCGCACAAAAAATATTCTCATCGCTTTATAATATTAAGGTTGAACCACTGTACTCACATGGACTGTTTTAAATATGTCTTAAGTAGCTTTCTGGGCATCTGAAAGTGTTAATTATCTTGCTGACAATAGAGGCCTCACTGAGCCATCGGATTTTATCAAAAATATCTTAATTTGTGTTCTGACGATTAACAAAGGTCTTACGAGTGTGGAACGACATGAGTAATAAATGACAGAATTTTCATTTTTGGGTGAACTAACACCATAATGTTTTGATAATGCAGGAAGCTAATGACCTCCAAAAATGACTGAACAACTCAACATTTCCAACATTACTGACAAAACAATTAGGCTACATTCATGTAATCAATTTAAAGTGATTAAACTTTTAAATGTGGGGTGGGGGTTCTTGGGTCTATAGGTACAGCTTGACATTTTTGTTGGTTGTTTTGGCTGTGAGGGATACACATACATCTCTTCAGTGAGTTGTACTGTTATTTAATGCGTTTTTGGATTGTTATGCTGACGAAACACTGCAAAAATATCTTTCCAAGAGATTTCAGTAGACAAAAAAAACTCTGTGGAAAATTATAAGTTATGAGCTTTATACAGCGGATGCCATTGAAAACACGGCAAGTCTATGCCTCACAGCCTGGCGTTCATACCTGTCATGGCGCTGCTCTGAATAAGGTCCATACAACATGGATAAGAGGGTGTAATCCTGCCACCTATCAGTGATGCGGTGTCACTGCATCTATGATCCGTCACAGCAGCACTATGGCTGAACAGGAAGCACCCGCACCCCTGAAATCTCTCAACTCGTATGATCAAACATTTATTTCTTTTATTAATAAATCCAACCGGAATGCCGAAGCATGGTGGCTAAACTTCTCGGGGAAACCGGTGTCTTACGGCGACATAAAACCGGGGAATTCGCTTAAGATGAACACGTATCTGAGTAAGTACCGTAGAACTACTAACCTATCCGATTTCCCGCTCCAGTTTGTACTAACGCAAGTATTTTCCAGCTCATCCGTGGATCTTCAGAGCACCTGACGGAGCCAAACTGCTGGCTAACCTCAGTGAAGTGTACTTTCCAACTCAAGCGCAGTATGAAGAGTACGGACCACCGCGGTACCAGCCTGTGTATGTGACTGCACCAGGTGCGAGACCATCCTTCATGCTTCATATGCTTTAAAATGCACAATACTTTCATTTCAAATGGATATTTATGCTCTGTTTTTGACAGTGTACTCATTACAAGAATATTGTGCACGGTTGATCCGGAGTATTGTAAGAAAAGAAGACATCTGCAAGCTGGAAATCCCCAACGGTTTGAGAAAGGACCTCAGTCGTGAACCCGATATACTGAGAGACATTAAAAGCTTATCTGCCAACAGATCAATAAATGGTTCAGACTGACCCATTTCCCTCCTCCCGGTCAAACAGAAAGCAGAAATAAATTATGATATCAGATGTTTAAAGTGAAAGAATGCAGAAGCTCATACTTTCACTTTCATTGTTTCTTTGAACGTGGACAATGTAACCGGTTTTCCTTTTTTTTTTTTTTTTTTTGTTCTATAATGTTATTTTATGCAACGACAGGGATCAGCACATTTATATTTGCCAAGAAGCAGTGTTGGGTAAGTTCCTTTTAAAAAGTAATTAATTAGCTATTAATTACATCTTCAACAGTGTAATTATATTACTGTAATAATTACTCTCCATAAAATGTAATCCCTTACTTTACTAAATTACAGTAATTAGATTACTTGTTAATTAGTTACACCCAACACTGCTAATAAGAGCACTGTAGTATTAGTTTCTACCTGTTAAACAACAGAACAATCACGGGTATGTTCTGGCCAAAATAAATAAATAATTCATACCACTTACATATACTGGTCTGGAACAAAATATGATGTTATGATTGGAATAACATAGTTAAAAAAAAAAGTCCTGGTGGTTTTGGAATGGATATCACACTTGGAATGCTGCTAAACCAATCAGATTTGAGGATGGTAACGAATTGTACATGAAGACAACACATGCGGGTTAAAAGTAGTTTATTTTAATTTTTACATCAAAGAACATTAAATTATATAACATCTCAGTTTTTTTTTTTGGTGACCATTTTGCCCTTAAAAAAAAACAAAAAAAAAATTAAGCAATATATTTCTGTATTATGATAAATAATATTTTTATTATGATGAATATTGCACTTTGGGTACAGACAAATAGAGGTCCCTGAATATTGTGTTCACAATTATTTTGAACCTTATATTTATTGATTCTTTTGAAACTGACTGCATGCTGCTTTAAAATAATTTTTATTTAATGAACATAATATTGTTTCACCAAAGACTGCTGCAAATAAAAATGTATTTTATTACATTTCAAGATGTTTGAGTTGTGGCTTCTTTACAGCTCTTATAACTTTCTTTCATATAATTCGGGCCTTTTTAGTAAGTGTCTAGTTACTTTAATCATAAACATTCCATATACATATCCAAACTAAACAAAATATTGCAGGCTTCACGTAAAGTTTGTTCCCAAACATTAAAGGGATAGTTCACCCAAAAATGATAATTGTCATCATTTACTCACCCTCAAGTTTTTCTAAACCTGTATGAGATTCTTTCTTCTGTTGAACACAAAGAAGATATTTTGAAGAATGTTGGCAACCAGACAGTTGACGGTAGCTATTAACTTCAATAGTATTTTTTTTCCCCTTCAATGGAAGTCAATGGGGTCCACCAACTGTCTGGTTACCAACATTCTTCAAAATAACTCATTCAGGATTGGAACAATATGAGGGTGAGTAAACGATTACAGAATTTTCATTTTTGGGTGAACTATCCCTTTAACACTGATTTATTACAACACCTAAATAAATATGAAAAATCACAATGGATTACAGGTTACACTACAGTCAAAAACAGAGGAATCCAATCAACACAGTAAACAGATCAAGTTAAGTTGTACAATCATTTTTGTAACATTCACATTTGGCCATCAAATTACAATTACTGCAAGTACACAGCTGGTTTGGAAACAAGGGGAAATTACAATACACTAGGAGTGTCTTGAGGAGCATCATCTCAACTAATGCAAAAATGAAGCAAAAATCAGAGGAATTTGCTGTTAATGCCCAACAGACGAATATCACACACACGGCAAGTGCAAAAAAATTGCAAAGAATTGAATGATTTATATTCAGCGCATGTATTTTGCAAGCCTTATAGTCTTATAAATATTTCATATTATCTGATCTGTTTTTTTTTTTTAGATCTGCACTTCATTTGGCTATTAATTAATACAATTTTTATTCGATTAGTCCCAACAGTGCCAAAACAAATTAAAGAATAATATTTTTGTACCACTCCCATCACTGCACACAGAATTCACCTCTGAAATTGAAGAAGAGCATCATAACATTCAGTGTTTCTTCATGGAGTCGAGAATGCGCAGGATGTACAGGAACAGGTTGACTATGTCCAGGTACAGATTGATGGATGCCAGGACGTGTTCCTCGGGGGACAGCTTATGCATCAGCAAGTGGGTATCGAAAATGATGAACCCGCAGAACAGCAGAGCTCCAGCCCCGGCGAAGGCCAACTCCACTGTGTCGTTGTAGAAGAAAAGCTGAAGGATAGAAAGTTTCGCAGTTGACCAAATTTGGCTTGAATCAAATTGTGTGACTTGACAACATGGCTCTTAAAGGAAAGCTAAGGGTTCAATCCAAATTAAACTCCATCAATTTGAAAATGTTGATTACATTTGAAAATAATCACTCCAAAGAATAACTATCAATAAATTAAATAGCATATAAAGGAATACATAAACTTATTTTATACTTAGAATGGAAGTAATGCTTAAACAGAAGTAATATTTTAACTTGAGAGCATTCAGTTAAAATATTGACAGGCCTCAGACTTACCCTCATAAAGCTCGCAATGATCAAGATCCACAGGCCAGCAAACAGACTAAAGATAAAAAAGATAAATTAGGATTTTTATACAAGTGCATTAATAATAACAAAAAAGGGGAAAAAAACACATACACAAAGAATTGTTGCATCAAGTCGTCCATTAAACAATAATTCAATTCTCCTCACAAAAGACATTCACTTATCCCATGCCGACAAGTGGACCATGCATCACATCATATAACAGAGCTATGACTCATGGAGTCATATTTTTGTTACATTTCATTTTATTGGCCGGGAAGAAGAATGTTTCTCCAGAGACAATTTCTGGCGCAAAGTAAGAACATCATTCCACATGGATTCAGGGGTAAATGGATTAAAACAATAATTCTTGCACTCAGTTACCATGATGAATGTGACAGATCTGGGCCTTGAGCGGATGAGAGAAAGAGAATTACCTGGCTCCGAGCTTGCTGAAGTCTCTTTTAGACTGGAAAGTGTAGGCAGTGAGACCCAGGAACACAGCAGACGTGAGCACAAAGGCCTGAAGCACTACAGTGTACTCATAAAATGACACTGAAAGCAGAAAAATATGGTTTCAGATGATCCATCATGGAGGTGTACATTATGGGACTGGATGTTTATCAAAAGGAAAATGCATAAACTTACCTGCAGTGGCTACAGACAGAGACTCCAGCAGTGTCTGCAATAACATGAACAGCCATTGTTATCTACTTTTAAATATATATATATATATATAAAACACACACACACTTTTATATTATATATCATACTTAAAATCTTGTTTTGATCATTTTTGTGGAATATACTCACAAATCCAAACAGCAAATAAAGATTGACAGGGTGCTGGTGACGGTACACAGCCAATGCAAGGAGCAGGATAAGGGACCCGATAGCAGATACCAGCACCAGAGAGGGACTGAAAAATGAATGCAGTGGATGACATTAACATACTTACACAGCTTACTGTGTAGTTTTCATCATTTATCAGCCACAATGATGTGGAAGGATGTGGTCTTACCTTTCATGCACAAAGGTTTTAATGGGGTTGCAGAGCATGAAAAGGGCAGATACAGCAGTGGTGACGATAATCTGCAGCGAAAGGATGGTGTAGACCTTACGGAGGAAATCTAGAAAGAAATAAGACTTGAGCGTCAACTCAATATTATATACACATAGTGAATAAATAATTATAAGGTCACACTTTATATTAGTATGTACTTACAAAAAATTGTTAGGTACAATTTACTTAGTGAGTTCATGCTGTATTGCAAAACATTTTTATCATGTAAAAATAAGGTTAGAGACAGGTTTCGTGGTATAGTTAGGTTTAAGGGTGAGTTAAGGTGTAAGTTACTATGTGAAGGTATCTTTTTTTAAATAAAAATTTTTTACAAAGTACAAAAAATGCAAATGTAAAAACATTGTAAACAATACATGCATTGTATAAAATGGTACATTTAAATGTTAGTACAGANTGTATGTATGTATGTATGTATAGTATACCGTTTGAAAAGCTTGACGTGGTTTATTTATTCTCAAACAAGGTGTTTATCATTCATACTAAACCTCGATAAGCAGGTTTGACAACTACAGGTGACATTTTTAAGAAACATGTAACATTTCTAATAAAACTGACATTTTTAAATCAGTAAGGAGTCCAGTGACTCATAACAGCTGATTTATCTTGTGCGCCATATGTCTTCTGTGTACCTGGACTTCATGATGAAACCAAATGAAATAAATAATTTAAATAACATAGGGATCCCGCTCCAGCTGTTTTTCATGTTAATCATTAGGCCATAGTATTATATTGACTGTATATTGTTGATTACGTAGACACCAAATACATGTAAACAATAGCGACTTACCCATCCGGATGTGCACGCTCGCCGTCGCGACGTTCGTGCCATAATTAAAATCATCCTCAATCGATGATCGCGGATACTTCTCCTGATTCATGTTTGATAGAATTTAACGAGTACCATTTACTAACAAATTTAAGTGATAATACGATGGACTCTTCCGTCGTTTGCCTTTTTTTCTTCTTTTGGTGGTTTTATCGTAGCTCAAAGATGTGCTATTGCCACCTAGCGGATCATAGACAGCACATCATCCCCCCCACCAAATACATCTATGAAATACATTCAAATAAATAAATCAAAATGTTGATTAATATCAATAAAAAATAGATTAAAACTAAATAAACTAAGAAATAGTACATTTAACAATACAGTGACTAGAAAAAAAATATAATAATGTAATTTAATAGAATTTATAATTTTAGATTATAATATTAATTTTGCAGTGTATGAATTGGGTGATTATAAAAGACAGATGCCTTTTACATTTTAGTTTGGGGGTCCCTCACAAGAAAATTATCATATTTGGGAATGTGTGGCATCTAAAAGATTGACAATCCCTGCTCTAGTGTATAGCAGTAGTAAGTATTTAATTTTCTGTCGGTTGTGAACTGCAATGGCCGACTGGTGAACGATTCGCTCATTTGAGTCGGTTCTATTCAATGAATCGTTAAGCTAAAACGGACGGTCTAAAATCGGTTCGCGATTAAGTCAGAGTCATATGGACAGTTCACGGACGCATTTACTCATTAAATGAGTAAACACTGGATAAATGGGATATTTACCTACAATGCATTGAAAAGAAGCCTGAAGCTCGTCCTATATCGTTTCCCAGGGATGAAGATAATCTTGATTAAGATCAACACCTGCAGCGCCAGCTTGTGAACGACTCAGGTAAAGGCATTTTCCAAACAAAAAGCACAAAACAGCAATACCTAAAAATTACCATAATGCAGTATTGTACATGAATATAATCATGAGTAGGCATATGAATCGTGTAGTCTACCATGTTTGTTTAGGCCTATTTGTTTTTTACACGCAGGCTATCATTGTATTATTTGAAGTACTATCATGATATCAATATCAATAATACATGAATTTGCGAACTATTAACTATTTAAATGGCTAAAAGTACAAAAA
>RJVU01079805.1:6141587-6158999 GCA_003731715.1 Anabarilius grahami
CACTTTTAAATAAACTTTTCCTGATAATTTACTCACCCCCATGTCATCCAAGATGTCCATGTCTTTCTTTCTTCAGTCAAAAAGAAATTAAAGTTTTTGATAAACATTCCAGGATTTTTTTCCATATAGTAGACTTGAATGGGCACCAAACAGTTGAAGGTCAAAATTAGTTTCACTGCAGCTTCAAATTGTTCAACACGATCCCAGATGAGGAATAAGGGTCTTATCTAGTGAAACCAGTGCTCATTTTCAGAAAAAAATTGAAAATTATATGTTTTAACCTTAAATGCTCATCTTGAACTAGCTCTCTTCTTCTTCTTCTTCTCTATTAGTGGGGCAGTCGTGGCCTAATGGATAGAGAGTCGGACTTGTAACCCAAAGGTCATGGGTTCGAGTCTCAGGTCCAGCAGGGATTGTCGGTGAGAGAGTGAATGTCCAGCGCTCTCCCCACCCTCAATACCACGACTGATGTGAGACCCTTGAGCAAGGCACCGTACCCCCAACTGCTCCCCGGGCGCCGCAGCAATGGCTGCCCACTGCTCCGGGTGTGTGTGTTCACTGCTGTGTGTGTACATTTGGATGGGTTAAATGCAGAGCACAAATTCCGAGTATGGGTCACCATACTTGGCCACATGTCACTTCACTTCACTTCACTCACTTCACTTAGAATTCCAGCAGTGTAGACGCTGCTAAGCGTAATACAGGCCAAAGTTTGAACTAATTTTTTTTTAGTTTGAAACTAATTTGATTTTACACTGCTGGAATTCAAATAGAGGGGAAGAAGAAGAGAGCTAGTTCAAGATGAGCATTTCTGGATAAAACTTATATCATTTTCAATTTTTTTCAGAAAATGAGCACTGGTTTCACTAGATAAGACCCTTATTTCTCATCTGGGATCGTGTAGAACAATTTGAAGCTGCAGTAAAACTAATTTTGACCTTCAGCTGTTTGGTGCCCACTGAAGTCCACTATAAGGAGAATAATCCTGGAATGTTTTCATCAAAAACTTTAATTTCTTTTTGACTGAAGAAAGAAAGACATGGACATCTTGGATGACATGGGGGTTAGTAAATTATCAGGAAAAGTTTATTTAAAAGTGAACTAATCCTTTAAAGGGTTAGGCTAGTTCACCCAAAAATGAAAATTATGTAATTTATTAAGAGAATACTTTTTGTACTCTCTCTCTCAAAAAAAAACAAACAAACAAAAAACCCCCCGACTTTTTAACAGTGATGGGTGATTTCAAAACACTGCTTCATGAAGCCTCGATGCTTTACGAATCTTTTGTTTCGAATCAGTGATTCGATATTGCTGAAAAGTCGGTTTTTTTTGTGTTTTGTTTTTTGGCGCACAAAAAGTATTCTCGTCGCTTTACAATATTAAGGTAAAACCACTGTATTCACATGGGCTCGAAATTAACTTTTTTTCTTGGTAGCACTGGTGCTCCCGAATTCAAAAAGTTAGGAGCACCAGCAAAAATTTAGGAACACCACAACTAAAAAGCCTTGTCATTTGCTTGTCCAAATAAAAAAGTTGCTTGTCTGGAAAAAATAGGATTTTTGTGTTGTAAATATAATTTACTGAAGCAATATTCTCATCAGTGTTCACTCAGCTTTGACATTTAAATCTGCATATTTATGGTATTTACCCCAAGGGCATTTTTTTTACCTTTATAAAGGGCTTTTCCCCCTAATCTTATTGAATGCTTCATCTTTCATTTTAAATTCTTAAATTTGATCAATATAAATGCAATTAGAGTTATATACTATAGGGCTGTTACACTGAAAAATTACAACTGCATTAATTAATGTTATGAGATTGTTTTATTTTTTTTTGAATATACAAATTAGAAATGTTGGAAAGAATGATACTTTTAAACATGACACTAAACCGCCAGTAGGTGGCGGCAGGTGACCGTCTTAATGAGTAAGTCATTGAGTCATTCATTTAAACGATTCGTTCGAACGAACGGATGATTCATTCAATAATGACGCAGTTGTTTATGAATAGGTCATTGATTCTTTGACTCAACCGATTCGTTCAAAACGTTGAATCATTCAGTGATGAAAGAAAACACAATTGTGTTGTCATGAAATGCGCGATTGTTCTGCTGTGATCTTTGGAACTATTTTCGCTGCTGAAACAGAACAAAAACATTCACTATTGCGTCTAAAATGTAAGTGATTTAATTTTAACTACTTTTTACAGTTCATTGACCTGTTGTATGAAATCAATGTTACATTTTCAATCGTGATGTTTTATTCAGGATATCCAGGAAAACTGTAGGCTTACTCTTGGTCTTGTAATGTTGCTTAACTGTATCATATGTTTTAAATAAACTTAAGTGTTAATGTCAAGCCCTGTGTAACAGTGTTCTTTTCATCATCTCTGTTCAGCTCTTTATATTTTGCGCGATAGTTAGCTTCCTGTCACGTGATAACAGAGCGCCAAAGGGAGTGAATGAATGCTAATATTAACCAAACTAAAATCTGCTTTAAACTTAAGAACATAAAAATGAAGTTTATTTGGTTATGTGACAGAACGGTGGACCAGTCACTGTATCAGCAGCTCGCAGCAGGCACATACTGTGCAGTATTTAGCGAACGTTTTGTAGAGAAATGAAAACGGGTCGCACCTCAACAATTATTTGCACTATATATTAAATAAATATATTTTTTAGGTCGCACAACTTAAATTTAAGAAGCATATGCGACTAAAATGGTCGGAGTTTCGAGCCTTGTATGTTTTGAGTACATTTCTGGATCTCGAGAGGTTCGGTGACAAATGCCTCACTGAGCCATTGGATTTCATCAAAAATATCTTAATTTGTGATGAAATTGTAGAATGTAGAACGACATGAGGGTGAGTAATAAATGAAATTTTTAGGTGAACTAACCCTTTTACTGTCTGACTTTAAATCTTATAGTTACTTGGATGTAGACCTTGTGACAACTTGACCCAGTCTTCTCGATTTATGCTGACATGACAACGAGGACATCTGGAACACTAGTTTTGCATCACATTTTCTAGATAATACCAATCATCACCAGTCAATTTTGGTCCCTCCACTAGAGTTGTACACTAATACATACAATGCCCTAGCACTAATGTCAGGGGAATGACTTTAGAGGACATGAATCAGCACACCTCCAAATACCCGGAAAATTCTTCTTCGCCTAATTCAATTCCAAACTCCTTAATTTAAATTTCCCAACAGGTATGTTGAAGAATCCACAATGTCTCCTGCATCACTTTTTTCATTCTCAGAGGGGTTTCTTGCACCTGTTTCCTTCCTTTGTGGTGCTAATCAGCTCACGCAAATCTGTAAAAGACCCCGCCGAGAGCTCCACCGCATATTTAACCAACGCATGTTCATTCTCAGATGATTCATTCTGCTATTTTTAATATTCCACTTATTTTATAACCCCGGCAGTGGTTGCAAAGTAATTTCCTTCAGGTTTAATTACAACCTCATCTCCAAAGAGAATACTGTTTTCTTTTCTGTGCGCTGTTTTTTTTACCCATTGCTTCGACCATGTAATGACATGCCCATGGGACTTGGATAGCACTAGAGTTCCTGCAAAAGTTGCTCACAGTCTCTCCTGGGCATGCTTAACAAAATGCACCACTGCCCGTTGCTTTCCCCCAGGAGCTTGAGGTGGAAGCCATCTCTTTATGGAGTCCACACACAGCGTTTCATTAAAGCCTGTGTGGAGCCAGCCTCAGGGATATGGCCACATAATTCATTTGGAAGTACACTGTCTCCTGCATCCATTCCCAGGTGTTTTTCAATAACCTTTTGGCTTCTTGCATTCAGGGAATGCTTTCCATCACATCATTTCTTTCATGTGGCACATGGCAGTGCCTTATTTTCTGTTTCCAATCTTTTCGTTTCCCTTCATACCATTTCAGCTATTATAGTCTAACAGAAAAATGTTACATTACCAGCAATCTTAAGTGAGCATAAAAGCCATAGAAAGTCTTTAAAACCATCTGCAGGCAGAAGAACATAGCCTTTTTAAAAAATGTAAAGTAATTTTGAAACAGCTGGTGCGATTCATATGAAATTATATTTAATTTCTGACAAGCACCATTCATCTTCATTATATAGTGTAATTGTTGTTACACAAAAAAACAGCCGCTCAGTAGATTTAAATTCCTAAGCTATCAAAATCTTTAGAAAAACAACCTAATCGTAATCAGTAATCGTAATTGCCTGTAAGTTTGTACCCTGAGTGACCACCAGATGGCGCTCTCATTGTAATCAGCAAACATGACAAGCAGAGTAGCTCTGGGGAAGCTGCTTTTAAACTGTAGTACAGTGTTCTCAAACTCAATTCCTGGAGGGCCACAGCTCTGCACAGTTTTGCTCCAACCCTAATTAAACACACCTGATCCAGCTAATTAAGGTCTTCAGGATTACTAAACTTCTGAGCAGGTGAGTTGGAGCTGGTTGAAGCTAAACTCTGCAGGGCTGTGGCCCTCCAGGAATTGAGTTTGAGACCACTGCTGTAAGTAGCTTGAATACCCATCCTGTATTCTTTGGGACAGTCCCAAAATTGGAGGTATTGTCCAGCAACCTACATGTCATAAGCAATAAATAAAAAACATTATAAAAAACACAATAAAAAAACAATGAAAATTGCAAACTGGGATTATTAGGATATAGTTGTAATGTTCTAGCTTAATGGTTCTCAACTCTGGCCATGTAAAAATATACAATTACAGCCTACTCGAATTTACTGCAAACATATAATTCTTTTAATTCAGCCAAGAGGTCATGCTGTGACAAATCGATCTTCTACTGGTCGCATGTCTTCATGTGATGCAAATTCATGTCAGAGTTCACCAAACTTAGTGAAATGCAAAACTTTTCACACGAGCTTGCGTTTCCGGTGATGCATTCGCATGCGTTTGAATGGAAGTCAATGGAATGAAAAGTGCAGTGTGACCGCCCCTACTAGGGCTGTGTCCGAAATTTTAGGAAGCTGACTTGTTGCTTCGCAGCCATATCAAACAATGACTTTGTAGGCAGCGTTTGTGCACGAAGGTACCTCACAAAACTGATTTCGAACTGACCTCTCTGGCAGCGTAATGGTTTAATTATCTACAGCAAAATAGAGCAAGCTTTGGTGATAAATAAGCAAATATATAAAGGGATAGTTCACCCAAAAATGAAAATGTTATCATTACTTAATCACCCTCAAGTGGTTTCAAACCTGTATGAATTTACGGTTACGCTTTATTTTAAGGTGACGTAGTTACATTGTACTTACTCAAATAAGTACTGCGTAATATTGATTAATTACATGCATTTACTATAGAGTTATGGATAGGTTTTTGTGTAGGGTTAGTTACTTGTAATTATGCATAATTTACTGTTATTACATAGTTAGTACATGAAGTACCATGTAACTGTCAACTTAAAATAAAGTGTTACCGAATTTCCTTTATCTACTGAACACAAAATAAGATAATTTAAAGAATGTTGGTAACCAGATAGTTCATGGCACCCATTGACTTCCATAGCAAGAAAAAAAATTACTATGGATGCTATGAACTGTCTGGCTACCAACATTCTTTAAAATATCTTTATTTGTGTTCAACAGAAGAAAGAAACTCATACAGGTTTGGAACAACATGAGGGTGAGAGTAAATGATGACAAAAGTTTGAAAGTGAAAGTAAAAAATTTGAAAGTCGGTCGCAGATGCTCAACACGCAATCATCTTAATTAAAAGTAATGAGACTAAATGATCTTACCAGTGCTGTTGCCGTGCTCTCTCCTATTGTGGTCTTTGATTTTGAAATTAGCTGATGATCAAAAAAATGCAGTTCATATTTGTTGCTTTCAGTGACGTGAACTCCATTATATCTGCATTTAGCGCAGGAATTGAAGATCAGATTTATATCTGTTTTACACATTTATGTGGCCAAGTGTAAATGGAACCGTTTTAATAAATCAAATAGCTGATCAGTAAAAACGCATGAAGTGACCAGGTGTAAACAGGCCCTAAGTGAAGCTAACATTGGATTCGGACATGCCTTGATGCCTTCCTACCTTGGAATGCATCCTCTGAAGGCAGCATTTTTGTTTTTGGACGCAGCCTAGCAAGTTAAAGTGAGTTTAATCAAAGTTGGTGCTAAACCCTGCAGGAAAATGGACCTCGAGGGCCAGAGTTCTAGCTAGAGGAGGAAAAATACAAATAATTGAATTCGGAGAGGGTGATTTCGCTGATGATGGCTTTGTGAATGCCGCAAAGGAACCGAGTCTGTTGCTGAATTCGGAACCGCATAACAGGCCTACTACCCTTACTATGTTTGCCATAGAAGATATGGTAAAAGTAGTATGGGTATAGTATGAACTGGCTACATCTGCCAGGACTTCTACAGACACATACTGAATTAGAAGGTTCAGCTCGAAGATTCACCAGAAACAGACAAAAACAGGCTACAAGTTCAAGATGCACTGAATCTGGTAAAAATGCATAATCACTGTATAGTCTAACCTAGTGACTGTTTATTTATATTCGGTTAATTATATTGAGTGGACTGAATATGTTCTGTGTTATATCACTCGAACATGGGCAAATTGAGTGCCCTGCAAAGAGCAATAACCATGTGGTCACCCTACTTGTCAAGCTATAAGATATATAAGGTTCAAACAACTGAAAGCTTAATGATTATGTATCTGGGCTTCTAAAGGAAGAGTTACTGAGATCGATCCCACTCCATCAGCACTGTTCCTTGAGCATGACACTTACCACCTGCTTACTCAGGAAGACAATAGCTGAAAATGCTGCTATAGTCACTTTGAATGGAAAGCATTTGTTATCTAAATGGCAGAGAAGCAGCAAGTGCACAGACTCTACTTATTATCTTCAAGTGTTTCATTGAGTTATTCATAAGTTTCCTTCATATTCCAGACTTAAAGTGTTTGTTCACCCTAAAAAGAAAAAAATTCCCATGATTTACTCACCCTCAAGTCATCCTTGGTGTATATGAATAGCTTCTTTCAGACGAACACAATCGGAATCATATAAAAAAATATCATGGCTCTTCCAAGCATTATAATGGTAATGAATAGCGCTCACTATTTTGAACCCCAAAAAGTGCATCCATCTAACATAAAAGCGAAGCAATTGGTTTTTGTAAGAAAAATATCCTTATTCAAAACTTTATGGAATATATCTATTTAATGTCTGGCAAACAGACGTACTTATCGAGTTACGACAGAAGAGTAACCTCTGAAGCGACGAATGACGTATTGACGGATGTGGAAGCGCAGAGGATAGAGCAAACAAAACACCAGTCACGAATTAAAAGTCTAAAACGAGAACTTTTAAAGAGAAATGTTGGAGGATTTCTATATAAGAGAAGAGGAGCTTGAGTTTGTTGCACAACCCTATTTGTTTGAGCTTAGACGTGAGAGTCGTCTAAGATTACGCTACTCCTACATCCTACATCATTCGTCGGATCAGAGGTTACTCTTTCGCCATAACTGGATGCATACGTCGGTTTGCCGGAAACTAGTTATTATAGTTTATAAAGTTTTAAATATGAATGTTTTTCTTACAAAAACCCACCGCTTCACTTCAGAAGGCCTTGATTAACTACAAACTGACCCAGTTTGTTTGCTGGCTTCCATGGCTGCAGTTTCCTTCATCAACGGGTAACCCAGGGTGTCTAAATACTATTGTGTTAATTGGCAGTGGGCGGGATCACACAGACCAAAACTAAAAAACAGACTGTTCGACACGGAATGAACATTTCAAAGTAGAATAACTGGCTGTAGCATTGTGTTTCTGAGAAACATGAACTTTGCATGCTTACAAAATATCTGCAAACATATTATGGTATTTTTATGCTTAAGTACAGTCAAAAAATTAAATACAGCTCCTTTAAAGATGGTTGTTAAGTGAACATTTATGGTTATTTGCAAATACGTAGAGCAGGGGTTCTGAACTCTGGCCCTTGAGGGCCATTGTCCTGCAGAGTTGACCTCTGACCTTGATTAAATTCACCTACCTGCAACTTTTTAGTAATTCCGAAGACCTTGATTAGCTTGTTCAGATGTGTTTGATTATGGTTGGACCGACCCAGTGGTGTAGCGGAATCTGCGGTGGCCCCCTCGGTAGATATGACTTTCCGGTTTGGGGTAGATATCGTCTCCTTGGGGTGTCAAGAAATCACATCTTGATGGAAATAACATCACAACATAATTTCCATCAAGAGGTGCATCCTTTTTTGGTCAAGATCTTGTACGAAAATGATTCTTCATGCTCCCTTTCAACCATTCTTTCACAATTTGAGCTTGATGAATCTTGACATTGTCATCTTGGAATATGGCCATGATGTGTCTTCCTACATGGTTGTTTAAGAAGCGAAAAGCTACACACTCCATTAATTAGGGTTAGAAGAACTGTTGCCAAACATATAACATGCTAGAAACATAATCACTGCAATAATGATCCAATCATAGACTCTTAGGCATTTGCCTATTTAAATCCAAACAGCGACTTTTTTTTTTGGCCAGGCAGTGTGTGTCACAATATGGAAGATCTTTCACTACATGTATCTCAAGAGTGGACATGACCATTGCAAGGTTTTATGTGTCGGCCATGTATTGTAACTGTCCGTTATGCTGCTTAATGTTTCAAACTGATATTTGTTATCAAATTATATACCCTTATGTAGTGCAGTATTTGAAGGGACAGCATTTGTAGTGGATTTCAGAACCATAGTGGACATTATCTTGTACACTCATTCAATCCCATATTGCACCTCGATAATGAGTGTACAACTGATGTCTACCCATGCACATCTCGCTAGAAGATGCCATGAGCAGCATTTCTGGCACACTAACTAGTTTTCATTCAGTGGACTATATTAGTGGAGTAATGTAGAGAATAGTGAATGAGGATATAGGAGTGATTTTGGATACAGCCAGATATTTATTCCTTTAGTAGCGCCTACTTATAACCTAGAGCTGTATTTCTTTACAGCTATATCACTGAGTGGAAGGGAATCTTCAAATAGCACCTCGTATGAAGTACCTGAATCACAAGGCATCGCATGAGATCAAGAGACCATTTCGGTGTCATCTCTCCACTCGGTATGTTGTTTTATTGTTTCTCTGTTCGTCGGCCATACAAAGGATTACAGCTGTAGGAATCCCCAAATTTATACATAGACGATAAACATCATGCTAACAAAGTATTAAATTTGTACAAAAATACTTTACAGCTCATAATACGTGTCCATTAGAAATAAAAATACAATATTTCAGGGACATAACTGTGACATTGAATCATAAATTCATCGTATACTGAAAATGGACACCCACTATTTTAACTGGCAGTGCTTGACTTCACTAAACGTTTCCACAAATGGAACACAAAAATGAGTTGTTTTTTTTTCTTTTCTCTTGACCAGTGTGTATTTGCAGTAACACAGTGAAGTGTTGTGACAAACATAGGTCGAGGTCAAGGAAAGCGTTGTAATGAAAGTGACAACTAACTCTTGAATCAGGGCTTAAAACCATAATTCAACATGTAGTGATTATGCATTTGAGAAACATCTCAGAGAGTTGCTCAGTGCATGAGTTTGGGGAATGAACCCGTACCTGAAGGTTTATCTGAAATAAAAGACACCTTTTCATCATCGTCAAATTTTCTCCATTAACTGGACTTGATGAGATTTTTGTTCAGTTCAGTAGTTAGACCACAATGTGCCATTTGAAAATAGTGAGTAGACAGGATCTTTGAGCACTGACAACGAGGGTGACGTCACTCAATCAAAAGCACAGTTTCACACAGGTGGGTGAGGGTCTTCATTGCCATTAGCAGCTTACCTATGGCATTTTTTTTCTTTACTAACATTATTTTTTCCCAAACAGAGCTACAAATGTGATGTTTAGTGGTCTACCACATACGGTAGGAGAAATCCATTCTCATGTTTTGACACTTGTTTTTTTTTCCTCTTTACAAACGGATTGCGCACCCTTTGGGCTTACACAGTCTGGAAAAAAATGTCAGATGAGACATAAAACCATAACAGTACCATATACAAATTACCATAATGATTTATAACTATTTAAACAATGGTGGGAGGAATACAAAAGTCTTTTTTCTCATGGACATCAACCCCATGCTCGTGTTTTTTCATAAGTGGGAACTGCAAATTTAAGCAAATGAGATTAATTTGTTCGTCGTAATATTCTCATTTATCACAGACAGCGGAGTAAACAATATGCGAGTACCTACTTGAACGGCTGTCGTTTTCATTTAGGAGATTGATGTCGGAATAAATAAGCTGTTCTATCCTTTGGGCCAATGATGGATTTCCTTAAAAAGTGGGGCGAGAGTCTGGAGACCGCAGACCTACGGCGGTTACCTAACAAAGTACAAAGAGTTCCGAACCGAATGACCTTCTCCGTGCCATCAATCTGCTCCGGTACATGGTCGATAGTGACCTCATGCTAACCAGCCATCACTCAAAATCACACACATCCCTTATAAATCATCTGCCTCTATTCATAAAAATAGACATCTATCCAATTTCAAGATAAGGTGCCTTTGTGCCACCCTCTCCTTATGAGCGACACTGGATTTCATATTTGTGGTGAAATAGCGAAAAGAGAACTGGAACATGGTGTTTTTCGTGTAGCCAAGCTCTTATTTTTTTTTTGGACAGAAGTACTACAAAATAGTTCATTAAAAGGTCTCATGCATTAGGCTATAACCCACATTCAGTCACAATTGAAAAATGGCTACCGAATTCATTGTGCTGATTATTTTTTCCCCCCACACACAGCTGTATCCTCTCTCTTTTTGAGGGACCAACTCTGACCTTGGCATCAGATAGAAGGAAATACACGGACATACACTATACACACACTTGTGTTTCAGTATCACAAAATAGGAGGGTCGACGGTTGCGTTTCGGATGTAGGACTTTGACAGACTTCGTGGAGGCTTTCGAAATAAAGTCTCGGGACACTCGCACACACATTCGAACTCACACAAACACGGACGATCACAGAGTGGCCAGTCCGATATCGCAAGTAAAAGTCTCAGTGTTGCTTTTATGCATCTTTTGCTTCTTTTTTTCTCCTTAAAACTATTCTTGTTTATTGGCAATAAAAATCAGGGATGGCACTGTTTCAGTTTTTCAGGTTTTTCTTCCCACAATTTGGTTTTCCAAGAGGTCAGTGTGGTCTTCGCCGCCTTTTTCACAGGGTAAAAACACACCCAGCGTGTCAGGAAAGGACCTCTCAGTCACGGTGGTTCATGCTCTGACTTAGGAAAGGGACTGGGTGTGTGCTATAGGACAACAAGCCCCTCCCACTAGAGGGAGCCGTTTAGGGACGGGAAGGTTTGCTTTAGCACCATGAGGAGGATGCTCCATTGCAGGCACCTGGGAGGAGTTCTGCTATAAAGTCTTGTTGGGGTCTCTGTCCTCTAGTCCCGCTAACGTGGAGTTGTGCTGGCCCTGCTCCAACCCTGCGGCGGGCTGTTCGAGAGGGTCCCCGGAGTCAGTCCAGTTCACTGCCTCATCATTAGACAATGGGTTCAGTTCTGAGGTCTGCGAGGAAACTGGGTTTCGGCTTATGACTAGATCCAGTTTGTTCCCGGACTCCGCTATGAGAGGAACCACTAAGCAGCAGTCAAAGTCTCTAGTCCGGACATGGTTTATCTGTGGCACAAAGCAAGAAAAAATTCATCTCATTTACAGGTACAATTTCTTCTGTACTTGGTGTCCCATAATTTAGCGGGACTGCATTAGTGGCTCACCTGTAGCAGTCTGTCGTATGGCTTCAGGCCTCCGATTTCTGCAGGCCCACCCGGACGGATATTGTTAACATAAACCCCCTTCTCCAGGACCCCATCAGACACACTAAACCCAAAGTCCTCAAGGTCCGAGTCCTTCAACAGACTCACCTGTGAATGTGGGAACAGTTACACATATCAAACCTGCTGTGTAACAACTGAATTGAATCTAGAATTGACCAGTATTCCTACCTTGTGAAGCTCAACTGGGGTAGGCGACATAATGTCTTTGATCTCCTGCTTCATTCTCCTCATGGCGAAAGCTTTTCTGCCGACATCGGTGGGCAGCGTGTTGCTGCGGTTGGCTTGTGTGTATTGTGGTTTGTTGCTGCCACGTTCCTGAAAGCTGGCCTGTCGGCCCAGGTGGCTTCGGGTGGGCGCAGGGTCATGGTTTAGACTTAAAGAGCTGCCTGACATGATGGTGGCCTACAGGGAAAACCACGGGGAACGGAGCTGAGTGTGAGTAAATGTAAGTGCAGAATATAGGTTATACAGATAAATGCACTCAAAATACACTTTATAAAGTTTAGTATACACTAGGGCTGGGACAATACATTGATTCTTGATTTGCGATATAATGAATCTAGATCGATCCTGAGCTTAGTTTTAACAGCAGATGGCGCTCTAGCCTAGTTTTGAACCGCATACTCAAATGCTTACGAAGAAGAATGCTGGACAGCGATTGTGCGTTCAGCTGAGTCATGTAAGTGGTTAAATATACTTACACCGCAGCTCAGAATGCTTTTATGGCGAGAGATTAATGTAAAAACAGCCCACTGCGAACACCCTTGAAATTCACTTTAAAGGGGCTCTATGTAGGAATGACACCCAGTGGTCGAAATAGGTACTGCAGTCCAAATTCAAAATATTCTTTGCCCCGGCCACCTCGTTCAAAGACGTGGGTGACCAGCTTGAGGACACGCAACAAGAGGGAGCGCAATTGACAATGAAAGCTGAGGAGATTTACACATTGTAAGCTGATGCGTTGATTTATATGTTTTAATATGCTGTCGTTCATAGAGGCTTTTTAGGTCAGGTAGAATCTGCGATTCTCTGACCCAGTTTGTTTGCTGGTTTCCATGGCTGCAATACGCGGTGTTTCCGCCAAATGGCAACCTGTGATTTCGAAATACTGTTGGATAAACTGGCAGCACACGGTTTCGCACAGACCAAAACAAAGACAGACAGTCTGACACGGAACACACATTTCAAAGTAGAATATCTGGCTGTAGCATTGTTTTTCTGAGAAACAAGTAGGTGAACTTAGCATGTTTCCTAAATATCTGCAAACATATTGGTGTATTTTTATTCTTTATTAAAGTAAAAATCTTACATATTTAACCTTTATGAATGATTTTTTTAGGGTTTTTTGATGTGTGTAAAGGAACAGGAAACAAGCAGTGTATGGCTGTTTCTAAAGCTCGTAGTGCCATCTGCTGTTAAAAACTAAGCTCAGAATTGATTCGAGAGAGGATCGCGATACATGAGATGGTCCTCACTGCAGAACATGAGATCCAGCGGGCGAGATCCAGATCCAACATGGATCCGGATCCAACTCCTCCCACTTTACATATCCCTAAACCTACCTGTCTCCGCCCCCTGGATCTAAACCTACCCATCTCCACCCCCTAGATCTGGATCCAACTCCTCCCACTTTACATATCCCTAAACCTACCCTTCTCCGCCCCCTGGATCTTGTGTTCTGGAGTGAGGGGCTACTGCAATACATTGGGAAATATCAGAATCGCTCCAGATTCTTTGTATCGTAAATCGAGAATCAATGTTTTGTCCCAACCCTAGTACACACTACCGTTCAAAAGTTTGGGATCAGTAAGACTTTTTTTTGTTGTTGTTGAAAGAAATGAATTCAGCGAGGATGCATTAAATTGATCAAAAATGACAGTAAGGACATTTAAAATGTTACAAAAGATTTCTATTTCAAATAAATGCTGTTCTTTTGAACTTTCTATTCATTAAAGAATCCCGAAAACAAATTTGTCACGTTTCCTCAAAAATATAAAGCATCACAACTGATTTCAGCATTGATAATAATAAGAAATGTTTCTTGAGCATCAAATAAGCATATTAGAAAGATTTCTGAAGGGTCACGTGACTGAAGACTGGAGCAATGATGCTGAAAATAAATTACATAAAAAAAACATTCTGAAATAGAAAAGTTATTTTAAATTGTAATAATTTTTCACAATATTACTGTTTTTATTGTATGTTTTGATCAACTGAATGCAGCCTTGGTTAGCTTAAGAGACTTCATTCAAAAACATTTTTAAAAAATCTTACCAAGCCCATACTTTTGGTACTGTATGGAAATTACATTGTCAGTGAAACACCCATTAAGTGTAAATGTTACAGTACAGAGGGTGACATTTTAAGCATTTCATGTTTGTGTTACACTTCCTGTTGTGTTACAAGAAGCAAAATGCTGATGGACAACGATACACAAACTCTTAGTAACATGCATTTTTACACAGTAATGGGCGGTTTGAACCGCTTTGACTTCCACCATGGCAAGCCATGGCAATGATTAAACATTATGAACGGTGGGCATTTTTTTTAGATGTTTCTTGGAGTTCTTTGAAGATGATCTTCAAAAAGAACCTGGTTCTGGTTCGGACTTTTGCTGAGGACACTACTACACAAGAAATATTAACACAACAAAAAGCCTTGCTGCAGCTCTTCCATCATGCTTTGCATGAGCCCACATGCCTTTGTTCTCTTCAATCCACCGTCATTTGCTAGTTTGTGTGAATTTCACTCAAACTGCACGGAATGGAGATTCCAGGTTAATGACAGGTGACCACACAAAAGAGAAAACTCTTCTAAGCCAATGCATTTGTGGTAAGCAGTGTAAAAAAAATCATTAAACTGCTGATCAGACATGTAAATCATGCACCTTGACACCACATTCAATCAATTCAGCATGTGAAAAATGAAAACGTGTGATTTTCGTACAATGTTTTTCGGGCCGTTTCGAGCTCAATAGTACATTCTACTGACACAAACCAAAGGCAAACACTTTCATCGAATCCAATTAAGGCCAAAGGGTACATTCAGCGTAAAAGGCTTTTGATTTTATCGTGTTTCCACAGACAAGTGGGATGGAAAGTGAAGAGCTTTCAAAGCGATCCCTAACTTTGACCACTAAAAGCTTCTCTGTGCTGTCGGCTACGTATGGTCTGCGTTTAACTCGAGGTACCTGATAAAGTAAAGGCAAGAAAATCAATCTGCTTTCATGAAATGTTTCAAGGCTGGCCACAAAGCATGTCAAATACACCATTGTGTGACATGACAGCAGATATTATCTACTGTATGAGACTGACAAAAAGTAAAATGTGATTAACAGCAGATTAAAGCCATTTTCCAAGAAATTCATGCTTTTTTAATCATGTCTTTTATAGTATTTAAAGTTAAAAATTCTGTCATTATTTACAGACCTTCATGTTGTTCCAAACCTGTATGACTTATTTCTTCCACATAAAAAGGGATTTTAGGGAAGCTCCATAAGCTCAAAAAATGACACAAAAGAATCATAAAAGTAGCACAAATGAGTCCAAGTCTTCTGAAGCCAAATGATAGCTTTCTATGAGGGACCATAAGTTGACTAGTAAGAACATTATTCGAAATTTGCACTAATGAAATCCGTCACCTGAATTTCACTGTTACAGCTGAACATGTTGTGTGCGAATACATGATGTCGAGGTTGATGAGAGATGCTGCCGTGTACTTTCAGGCAGAGCCAAGTGTGGCAATATTTCCATTCTTATTGGCATATTCAGTTCTCGTTAGAGTCATGCATCCCACTAGATGAGGATCTGCTTTATGGTGGGAAGAAAACTGCAATGAGAAACTCAGACCGATATCAGTGTGTCCCTGTGCCGTCAGAGCACATTTTCTTCACAGCAGGCCTTGCCGTTAACAGGCAAAGACTTTCACAACTTGTTTTTCTGAATAACAACATGTGAAACAACAACAGTGTGATAGCCTTAAAATAGACAATTTGTTCATTAGTCTAATGACGGCTACCTAGTTTTCAAATGGGGTTCTTTGTGAGCTCTGAGGGAGTGCAAATGTTTTTTAAATTGCTATTTTTCAAAAACATATTTGTATTAATGCATATTGTCCATTAAATTTTTTCAAAAGAAAAACATAGGTTGAAGTTCTCTTTTGAAGAAAATTACTGGCTTCCAGCAATGTTGTTATTGTTAACTAAAACAAACTATTAATTTTTTTCAGTAATACAGCTGAAACAAAATATAAATAATTAGATGTAAAACTTAAAGGGGGGGTGTAATGCTATTTCATTATTCTGACATATTTACACTGTTGAAGAGTTTGATTCTCATGCTAAACATGGCCAAAGTTTAAAACACGAGTTGGACGTATGATGGAGTATTTCTGTGCCAAATGACTACTTCCGGTTTCGGTACAGGTTTCGGAGGGTTTTTTTCAAGTGAGTCCTGTATGACGTCAAAAGAGAGCGGAATTCCTTGTATAGGCACTTCTCCCTGGTAAGCGTGCGCACACGTCACCCACAGCAAGAGCAAGAGCACGGCCATCAACGCGTTTCGTTTTGGGATACGGAAGCCGAGAGATTTTTCAACAATGGCTGTGTCCCAATTCAGGGGCTGCACCCTTTGAAGGCTGCATACATCATCGGTCTCATTTAAAAAAAAATAACCGTTAGATTGCAACGCAGGAAAGAAATCACAGTATTTTACACCTCACAATGAATATGTCAATTTTATTACGGTTACTTTTCTTAAATATGACATCCTTGATGAAGTATTCAGCATTCAAATGCGATCTCTGAAGGACGAAGCCTCCGAAATGAGATGCAGCTCCTGTTACCTTTTTCAGCTTCCCAAAGAACCCAGCGTTAAGGGAACAGTGGATGAAGTTTGTTTTTCCGGAGCAGCAACAGAGTTGTAAACGTATGTTTGTTTGTTCCCAGGATTTCGGTGATGAATACTTTGTAAACAAGTCCCAGTTCGGCGCTGGATTTGCAGATTGCGTGTGGTGAGTAAAGCTGCATCAGATGTCTGTGTTTTGTTGGCAATCAGCGCGCAAGTGCATAAAATGTAAACAACACGAACGCTATTGTTCCCTTTGTATTTATAATGATGTCGCAGCTAGCAGACATCGCAGAAGCTGCGCTCGAGACTCTTTAGCTCCGCCCACAGCACTGACGGCAGATACGCCTCCAGGAGCTCGGCTTTTTCCGGAAAGACTCGGTTTAGCGGATCTATCTTTTATAAATATGACAAAACTAAAGATGTACTCAAGATTAACATGAGATTGGCAGAAAGTGTGTGATACCCCCCCTTTAAATGAAATTAGCAANGCAACTAATGAAATAAAATGCAGTACTAAAATTACTTAAACTAAAATAAAAATAAATTAGAAAAATTGAAATATAAATATTTTCAAAATTATTAAAACTACAATGAAAATATTAAATACTATAATAGTTTATAAGTAATAATAAAATAACCCTGGTTTGCAGTGACTGATAAGGATTTAAAAAAAATAATTTGCAAAAATAATATTTGCACTCACAAGAGCCATT
>RJVU01079805.1:6159061-6186523 GCA_003731715.1 Anabarilius grahami
ACTATGGATTTAAAAAAATATATTTTATAATATTATTTTTAAATTAAAAATTTATTTAAATAATGTTAAAGTTTTTTTTCAGACCTGGAAATGACAGTTTTTACATTTCCTGGTTTACAAGTATATTTTAACTTGCATTTTAATTTTCGAGTAATCATTTATTTATTTTTAAATATCTTTTGATTACTTGGCTACAAAATTACTCAAAATGCCTATCCCTAACATGAATGCGAATGAGATTTACGATTTGGAACAACATAATTGTGACTAAATGAAGACAGAATCTGGGTGAACGACATCTTGTAACACGTCATAATGCGTTTTGAATGCACCCCCAGGATCTGAAGTGGATGCCAATAGTGGTTGTCTGCGAATCCCACACATCCCCCCCTTTCAAGCAGGCCCCCAGCAAGAGACACTGAGCCCATTAGCACGAGGAGAGCACTTGGGTGCCAGCGCTACAAGCAAAGAGGAAGCCCAAAGAAAGGAAAGGGGTACCAAGATGGCCAGGTTTCTCTTATTCAGAAGCCTGTCTGGCTTGTCCTGGAAAAAGAAGGAGCTGTTACACAAAACCAGGGTTGGTACTGCATGCTACTGAAAAAAGATCATATAGGGGGGTTGATGAATGGAAAAGAGCTAGAGGATGAACGTGGGGAGAGGGGAACGTACACAAACGGATGGCATTTTTCTACCCAAAGTTACCTCAAGTTCTCGCAGGATCCCGGATTGGCCGCACGTCTCCAGGTCTTCTAGCGCTTGGGACCAGAAGTTCTCTTCTTGGTCTGGCTCCGTCCCATCGTGCCCCACAGTGAACCTGTTTGAAACACAATGGGAGGTTTTAACCGCCTATTACATCAAAACTACGGCGGCCAATGAGCAGGCAGGTGTCACGGTGATGAACGCAGGGGACGACCAATGATCTGTGCAGGCTATGGTGAGGCTCTTGAAGAGAGACACATACAGACACACCCGGTGTGGTCGGACACACTGAGATGGACGGTGATGTCCTGGTGGATTGTGGGGCTTTGGGTTATGAAGTGAAAGGGCCGGATTGGTTTGGGGAAGCAGTGCAGGTTAATAGGCACACAGCACTGAACCTCACCTGCTGTCTGAGATTAAACCGGTGGGCAGCGTGGATGCCCTGTAATGGGAGATCAGCTTCAATCAATAACACAAACGGCAGGTATAGAGTCAAACCAGATCACTCAGTCTGTCACTTTTTTACAGCTGTGTTTTAGCCTTTACATCTTGTACACAACACATTTTGAGGGCGTTCATCTAAAAAGCATTTTACCACCACTCTCAAACGACAAAGAAATGTGTGTTGGAGAAGATGGGGGAAGTTTTGCATTATACAGATTTTATTTAAATACAGACTGCAGAATGCTGACAGTATTTGAAAAGACTGAATGCATAAAAGTACAGGTAGATTCTTCTCCTTAAAGCAGGATTTTATAGAGAATATGAGATACAGCCATGTTTTCCAGCTGATTTCCTAAAATTGATAAACATGAAATGGCTCTTGCAGCCCATTATATAACATATTTCTGAGTGAAGAAATAGAGGCATGCATGCAAATACTAAAAAAGTAATTAAAATCTAATTATCACTCAAAATGTTTTCTGTAAAAAGTGTATATAGCTGAAAATCATGATTTCCTGTTGTCCAAATTAGTGTCAATTCTGTTACCGTCAAACTCTGTTACCAAGGTAGAGTAACAGTGTTGACAGTATGTAACAGAATTGACAGTCATACAGAGAAACACTCTCTCTCTCTCTCTCACACACTCGACTGTCAACACTGTTTCTCTACCTTGGTAACAGAGTTTGACAGTAACAGAATTGACACTGACTAATTCGCACAGCAGGAAATCATGATTTTCAGCTATATAAGACACTATTTACAGATAATATTTTAATGTTATGGCCTGTAACATCTTATAATCCATGACAATGAGAACCAAATTATTATAATGATTAAAAATATAACCTTTTGAAAAAAGCAGAAAAAAATAATGAATTTTGACACCAAATGTACCTGAAATTATATAATCACCCATACATTATTTGTTTTGCTTAGCAATAGTGTGAATTTAACATATATAATAGCCGCGTAAATAGTCAAACAGCGTTGTTGTTGTTGTCGTTGTCAACTTAAACTATTAACAAAGTATTCAGTTAATTAAAAACTTAAATTAGAAATGTTGCATTACCAACTAATTGAAAAAACATTCAATAAAGTTTAAGTTGAAATTACTAAAACTGAAATAGAAATAAATGAAAACAAAAAATATTAATAAAATAACACTGACGTCAACTTTAAAGGGTTAGTTCACCCAAAAATGAAAATTCTGTCATTTATTACTTACCCTCATGCCGTTCTACACCTGTAAGACCTTCGTTAATCTTCGGAACACAAATTAAGATATTTTTGTTGAAATCCGATGGCTCTGTGAGGCCTGCATAGGGAGCAATGAAATTTCCTCTCTCAAGATACATAAAGGTACTAAAAACATATTTAAATCAGTTCTTGCGAGTTCAGTGGTTCAATATTAATATTATAAAGCTACAAGAATATTTTTGGTGCGACAAAAAAAACGAAATAACGACTTCTATAGTGATGGCCGATTTTAAAACACTGCTTCAGGAAGCTTCGGAGCATTATGAATCAGCGTGTCGAATCAGCGGTTCGGAGCGCCAAAGTCACGTGATTTCAGCAGTTTGGCGGTTTGACACGCGATCCGAATCATGATTCAACACAGAAGAATCATAATGCTCCGAAGCTTCCTGAAGCAGTGTTTTGAAATCGGCCATCACTAAATAAGTCGTTGGCGCACCAAAAATATTCTCGTCGCTTTATAATATTAATATTGAACCACTGTACTCACATGAGCTGATTTAAATATGTTTTTAGTACCTTTATGGATCTTGAGAGAGGAAATGTCATTACTCCCTATGCAGACCTTACAGAGCCATCGGATTTCAATAAAAATATCTTAATTTGTGTTCAGAAGATTAACGAAGGTCTTACGGGTGTAAAACGGCATGAGGGTGAGTAATAAATGACCATTATTTTCATTTTTGGGTGAACTAACCCTTTAATACCAATTGAAGTCTGTGCCAACTATTTCAATCCACAGTTAATAAAATAAATGAATGCGCAATTGGTAAATGGTAATCCTAACATAGTTAGTACCCACTTATCTTTTTTTCAGCCAATCAGTTACAACTACCGGATAAAAATTATGCCAGCTAATTAATATTCATGAGCCAGGCTGATTTATAATGTTTCTACTTTTCAGATCATTCCTACACCCCTGATTTTATCCATCAGGTTCTAACTGGATTGTGAAAAATCTGCACAACAAGACCAGGGATGTGTATTAAGCAAATGAGGTCAACTTTGATGTCATGTTAACTTTAAGGCAGCACAGTATCACCATTAAATGGAAACTGTACAATCCTGAGTTGAAAACTCAAAGAGTGATCATAACTCTAGTGTCAGCTAAATACTTTAAAAAGGCCTTCTGTCTTCCTAAGAGCGCTGGCTTCATTACTGCACACGGGGGCCCTTTACGCCTTTGATCTACAGCACAATGAATCTGAATTACAAATATTCAGCAGCATGAGCTAACAAAGAAGAAAGTAGAATCGCCCCAAAAACGATCAATCAAAGCTCCAGTAACAGCCTGTTTTACAATAAAATGTGCTGCAAATGTACCGCGCAGCTGAGTTAATATTATGACTGAGAGTCACATTTTAGGTTGAAACAAAGACTATTACATGGAATTCAGAGAAATGTCGCTGAAGACCCACTTAATGTGAATATTAAAGTCAGTTCACTTCTTAAAAATTGTACTGATGGTCTCGTCTGAGATTGTCTTTTGAATTTAATGAATTTGAGAAGTCAACAAAACATTTTAATAGATGCGGTTAAGCAGCATTGCCTTCACACAATACCTTTCTGTACAGTCTGGCACTAAACTAGTCCGTGATTCAATGGATATTGACACATCAGTACTTCATTTTTGGGAAAATAAAGAGGTAATAACTTTTATGGAATAATAATGTCTTCAATGGCAGAAAAGTTCAATCTATTTCACTCAGAAGTCTTGTGTACTTTGCTAATGTAATATAAAATCCATCCAATGAATTCAAGACATCACATTAACCACCTAATAAACCTGGCGGCCTTAATATATACTTAATATTTCACTCACAAATGAAAATTCTCTCATTATTTGTCATTATTTTCATGTTGTTCCAAACCTGTATGACTTGTTTTTCCCCACAGAACAAAAGAAGCAGCTTTGAAGAACTTCTATGCAGCTCTCTTGAACACAATGACATAGACCACAGTGGTCAAGGTAAAGAAAAAATGTTCCATGAACAAAAATAACAGCATATTGTTTTGGAACGACATGTGAGCACATAGTAATCTATTCCTATAAAAAATAAATTAACAAAATGAAGATTCATTTGATATGCTGTAATGTGTATTTAAACGACTGAGTATAGTTATCAAATAGTCTGTTGACGTACCCACTAGCGCTTGGCCTGTCCCATTCATCCACACCGAGTCCGAAGTCCGGCAGTATGTTGTTCCTCTGCCGGCTGCTGTTCACCGGGGATAGGCTGCCCCGGCTGGGCTTGGCATTCCTCCACTCATGGCTGTGGAAACTGTAGCCTGATGCCTGGAAACCCGTGGGAGCTGAAACAAACACACACAACCAGAGTCCAAAATTAACTTTTTTCCACTTTTGCCAATAGTGGGTAAATTGAGGAAATTTACATAAATATTCTTACATGCCTTGAAATTGTATTTTGCATGTTTAATATTTAAATAATAATAATAATAATAATTTCAGTTTGGATAAAATAGCTAAATGATTCCATTGAACACCACAAATAACTTTATTATTATTATTAATAATATTTATGATAATGGTAACACTTTAGGGTTCCATTTGGTAACATGAACTAACAATGAAAAATAATTAATTAGCATTTATTAATTAGGGATGCACCGATATGAAAATTTTGGCTGATACGATAACCGATAATTCTTTATATTTGAAAGCCGATAACCGATATATTGGCCGATAAATCAAAATCAAAATGTTTATATCATTTTTGAGAACCTGATTATAAGAACAAAAAATTAAAAGCCTATATGACAGACTTGAGCTGTACGATGCACTTAACTGTATTTTCCTTTTTGAAGTGATTTCAATCATATTTCAAGCAATTCAAAAGCATAATGGTGGACCATGTTCATCTGAAGTGTCTCAGCTGAAGGAAATAATCCATTATTTATTGGCTTTAATATATCGGCCCGATAACATTAAAAATGAACATATGTCGGCCGATACTGATATGGTGGCCGATATATCGTGCATCCCTATCATTTTATTTGAGCTAAATTCAATTGAGCTAAAATAAGTAAATGATTACATTGAAAAAAAAATAACTAAAAAAAGTATTATTACTTTAAATAAAACAAAGTTGTTTGACAAAATGCATGTTGTTGTTCTTGCTACAATTACAAGCCAATTGGCAAGATCACAATGTTACTCGCATTTGACAATGGCATGTGCTTTTTTTTACCCTGCACACAACATTAGCCTGCTGATATGAGGGGGGAAAAAAAATCTATTTTATTAAATGAAAGAGAAAAAAAGCTGTGGCAATAAATTGTTCCCAGAAGAAAGAGTACATTTCTACATTACGCTGCACTCTCACACAACACTGGCGCAGGAGCTGCTGGATGCACGGGTTCCCAGGCTCCCCTCATTAATCTGGCTCAAGACTGCTGGAGGGCAGGGTGAGGAGGACTATAGGGAGAGTGGAGAACAACATGCTAGCTGTGTTCACACACTTATCTCCGGAGGGAGCCACAGCATTGTGTTTCATACGCCTTGGTCTGATTTTCCCTCGGTGACCACCGCCAAGAGCTGCATAGCCTCAGGGTTTTAAGATTCACCAGCAATTCAATAAGGATTAACTGCTTGTGATTTGTTCACCCCTCCGGGCTCGAGAAGGTGGAGGAATCCTTAATAAGACACTCTTGATAGCTATTTTAGTGTTATGTCCCTTTTTCAAGGAAAGAAGTGTTGGAAATGCTGAATAATGATACATATAGGCATTAGCAGAAGCCAGACTCAAAAAGACAAACAAAACCAGCAATAATGTCTCGAATCGGAGTTAAAATGGTCCACTGATTTTATGGAATGGAAGCTGTGAGAAATCTTGCACATGGAAAATGCACAATGCTAATTAATGCGCAAGACAAGGAAACAGTGCAGAGTTCATAGTGGCACCAAATGTCAAAAATAATGACTGTTATAAACATACAGAAGCATGTTATTTTATATTATAATATTACATTGTTATTTTTATGCCTTGCTTTCTAAAGGTCCCGACAATTAAGACATAGCAAAAAGACAAAACAGGCTATCTTGAAAAAACAAGACAGAAAAACAACAGTAACTCTACACCAGTGATTCTCAACTGGTTTTGCCATCAAATTGGTTTATTGTACAAAAGTCAATACAAATTATTTATTAAAGGGTAAGTTCACCCAAAAATGAAATTTCTGTAATTAATTACTCACCCTCATGTCGTTCCAAACCATCCTCGGAACACAAATTAAGATATTTTTTATGAAATCCGAATGCATTCTGATCTCCCTACAACGTCATAACAAATTTTAAGGCCCAGAAAGGTAGTAAAGACATCGTTAAAATAGTCCATGTGACTACAGTGGTTCAAACTTAATATTATGAAGTGACAAGAATACTTATGGTGCGCAAAAACAAAACAAAAATAACCATATAATTAGGGCTGGGCTATATATCGCATGCGATTGTCACGGGCATTTCGTCAGTAAAGCCGGTTCCCTGATTACCGCGAAATCGCCATCACCTGCTTTCAAATGCAGCGGCATTTAATAGACAGACCCGTAGTTCACTGACAAGCCACGCAATATCGCGTTCATTATCGAAGGCGATTCATCTGCGATAATGAACGTGATATTGCGTGGCTTGTCAGTGATTTAAGGTTCTGTCTATTAAATGCCGCTGCATTTGAAAGCAGGTGATGGCGATTTCGCGGTAAACAGGGAACCGGCTTTACTGACGAAATGCGCGTGACAATCGCATGCGATATATCGCCCAGCCCTACATATAATAATAGTCTCCTATGCTGTTGACGTAGTAAACACAGAACAGCGCTTCCAGGTTCTACGTCAGAACGCTGGTTCAGTCGTTATTTTTTTGTTTTTGCATACAAAAAGTATTTTCGTTGCTTCATAACATTAAGGTTGAACCACTGCAGTCACATGGACTATTTTAACAGTCTTTACTACTGCTCTGGACCTTAAAATTTGTTTTGACGTTGCAGGGAGATCAGAAAGCTCTCGGATTTCATCAAAAATATCTTAATTTGTGTTGTGAAGATGAATGAAGGTCTTACGGGTGTGGAACGACATGAGGGTGAGTAATTGATGACAGGAATAAAATTTTTGGTGAACTACCCTTTAATATTATCACTACTGCAGGGTACAAAATATGTCAGATAAATTAAATAGGTAGAATAGAAAAATTGAATACATTCACTTCATATTTATTGTAGTCTGCGATAAAAAAAGAAAAATGTGTGTGTAAAAATATCTATTTATATATACACTTACAATATTATTATTATTAACAGAAATTCACATGTCTGGTAAGTCTTTTTGCTCAGCCCAACAGAAATATGTTTTACTCAGCAAGAACAAAAAATATAGAATATTGCATACAGGTAGACCATTAATCGTATTAGAAGCAAGACATATGGTTTCTTTAACTTTTCATCCGAGGTATCTAGTTCAGAGTCAGCTTTCGCCTTATCTCCGGATACAGCTGTACTTGTTGAATCCCATAAGGACCAATAGTTTGCCAGCAACCTTGAATCTATGCTCTGTCCACATCATCCATAATTTAAAGCGCAGATTGCTGCTCCCTGTGAATGGTTTTCGAATCTCTGCAACCATCTGAGATTCATTTATGTATGGAGCACTGGGAGAAAGAATAGTGCTGCCTGAGGGGAGGAGAGCAACCATATGAACCTGTTAACATGAGCGGAAAGTGGCTTTCCACCCCATCAGAGCGAGGGACATGGAAAATAACATGAGATGAAAGGTACTTTTGAGGAGGTGTATGTCAGCAGCACTGGGATGAATGAATTATCTCTACAAATGAAAATGACTGATGACATTCAGATATTACAGGGAATTAGGTTAAAGTTTTGCTCACTGACAGACGCTAATTTATTACTAATCAGATTATATTTACATTTTTACATATACATTTGCATTTCCAAAAGGAAATATATATAGTCATTTATGGGTGGAAACCTTGTATCTCCAAAAATGCAACTTTTTAGGAAAGGAAAAAGTATGTTTATATATAAAAAATATTTAACTGTGTTGTCAAAGTTGATATTGTGGCTTTGGTCACACTTTAGATTAGTCCAATTCTCACTATTAACTACAACTTTTGCCTCAATAAACTCCTAATTTCAGCGTATTAATAGTTAGTAAGGTACTTAAGTTTAGGTATTGGGTAGGATTAAGGGATGTAGAAAATAGTCATGCAGAATTAGGCATTAATATGTGCTTTATAAGTACTAATAAACAGCTAATATCCTAGAAATGTGCGTGCTAATAAACAACTAGTTAATAGTGAGAATTGGACCCTAGTGAGAGTTTTACCCTGGCTTTATATATGGTCAGACACTTACATGTGGCATTATATTATTATCATTTGATTTGACCAAAATCATGTTTAAATGGAGTTACAAGGTTTTTGACAAGCCAATTTCTGAGAATGTCAGTTGAACATGTTTTGTCCATCATTAGAACGGGTGCATCTGAGGCAGTAAATGCGTCGCATTATGTTTTCATCAACTTACAGGTTATAAAGTTTATTGTAGCTATATGTGGACGCTCAATTTTTGTCATTTGGCCAAAATCTCATGTTATTAAAGACGAAGTGCTTGGCACAAGCTGTTTAAGACAGAACTGGACTCGACAAGAAACACTAGACTAACAGTCTTCTTAAACTTTGTGGACCATTAACAAATTGTTATTTCAGCAATTATTTTCACTAATATTAATATACACAGGTGAGCGTGGGAGAAATGCATATATGTATTATTCATAAATGAATAGAAACCATTTCTCTGAATTAAACATTCAAATGTGTGATGTGCCTACTTGGCATTCTCGATGCAAGCTATGATTGCGATTAGTTTTGACCAGGAGGCCTCAGTGTCAGGAGAGCTGACTGCAATTCAAACCCATTACTGGCAAGTTATCCAAATGGCCATGTGTATCCCAGCGCTCATTAGGACTCATTTTCTACTTAGTAAAATAATGCATTGTTGCATATTAGCCCCAGCACTGTACCACCAGCTGGCCTAATAAAAGACACACATCCCAATGCAGATTACTCGAAATAATTACTTGAGTAAATACATATCTGCAGGTCCAAAGAGAATGGAAAACTCAATTAAACCTAGACCTGCTGGAACTCAACCGGACCCCCAGGATGCAATGGGACAAACACTGCTTGGCGCTGTAGCTAATGTGCGAGAACAGGTGGTGTAACCATAGTGAACGTAATGAAGTCATACCAGGTCAAAAAGACTGTTTTGTATGTCGTGATATTAAAGGGACAGTTCACCAAAATGAAAATTCTGTCATTATTTACTCACTCCCATGTCATTCCAAAACAAATTAGTTTTTCCCCCCCATAGAACATAAAAAACATAAAAGTGCCCCAACACTACTTTTGCACTATAAGTCTTCTGAAGTCATACAATCTTAAATCTTACTCACATTAGCGAATATTTAAATCCTCATTATGTGCCTCATTATAGTGCTATGGTAAATTTTCCAGAGCATTTTTTGGAGCTTTTGATTTTGCTAAACCTCTACTTTGTGTTTTGTGGAAGAAAAAAACACATGGAATGACATGAGGATGAGTAAATGATGAATGTTGCCTTTATGCTAGGGGTCACTGGGATAATTTCTACGCCAACTTATTTGCTGGAAACCAAAGTTGATAACTAGTTGGCACTGACCATTTTGGAAACTTTTCAAACAAATGTCATCTCATTTGCAATTAGAAACTGAAACGCCTGCTGGAACATTCTAAATGACAGATATAATTTTAAGCAATTTACAAAAGTAATTTTGGCAAGAAACTTTCAACAAATGGGACGGTTCATGTCGCTATGCTGAAATAATGCAGCTTCAATTATATTTTGCCCAGAGGGTACTGGTACTTATTAACCGCAGGAAAACTTATTTAAAAGCTGAAAGGTAGAAACGCTAATTGCATTTTGTGAAAAGTGCTAAAATGTTTTTAAAACCACGCATTCACATTTACCCTGGGTGCTGAAGGTGGCGTCAATGGCAGAACCATCCCAGGATTCCACTGCACTGTCCACACTGGGGATGGTGGTAGAATAGATGTCTGAGAGTTTACCAGCTTTCTGCCCAGCCTGACCCTCATCCTCCATATCGCTCAGATCGTTCAAGCGACCCGTTACCGAGGGCTGCTTCGGGCTTGGCACTATAGAAAGAACGAAATAAAGAAGATGATTGTCTGAGCCCACGGATCACAGTCAATAGATCAGAGAGATCCAGACTTTACTGGATATTGGGCTCACAAATCAGTGCTCATTTGATCTTTTGTTCTTGGATAAGGAACTTTACCTTGTCTACTGTCAGTCTACAGTATATGATAGATGGAGACAAAACTAATTAGACCTTAGGCTTTAATGACTCTCGGCTTGGCAGCTTTATTGCTTTTTAGAGCTACAAAGATGTACAGTACTGTGGGAGGTAATGTGTGTGAGAAAGAGTGACAGAAAAGAATGCGCCGATCAAAAGTTTGGGAAATAAAAAATAAATACAATTAGTAAATAACAGTAAGTAAATAATAATTATATACAGTGGGTACGGTAAGTATTCAGACCCCCTTACATTTTTCACTCTTTGTTATATTGCAGCCATTTGCTAAAATCATTTAAGTTAATTTTTTTTTCCTCATTAATGTACACACAGCACCCCATATTGACAGAAAAACACAGAATTGTTGACATTTTGCAGATTTATTAAAAAAGAAAAACTGAAATATCACATGGTCCTAAGTATTCAGACCCTTTGCTGTGACACTCATATATTTAACTCAGGTGCTGTCCATTTCTTCTGATCATCCTTGAGATGGTTCTACACCTTCATTTGAGTCCAGCTGTGTTTAATTATACTGATTGGACTTGATTGAACCCAAAGATCACTGTGGTTGAGCTCCAGAGATGCAGTCGGGAGATGGGAGAAAGTTGTAGAAAGTCAACCATCCCTGCAGCCCTCCACCAGTCAGGGCTTTATGGCAGAGTGGCCCGACGGAAGCCTCTCCTCAATGCAAGGCACATGAAGGACAAGACACCATCTTGGAGTCCTTCAGGTGTTTTTTAGCAAACTCCATGCGGGCTTTCATGTGTCTTGCACTGAGGAGAGGCTTCCGTCGGGCCACTCTGCCATAAAGCCCCGACTGGTGGAGGGCTGCAGTGATGGTTGACTTTCTACAACTTTCTCCCATCTCCCGACTGCATCTCTGGAGCTCAGCCACAGTGATCTTTGGGTTCTTCTTTACCTCTCTCACCAAGGCTCTTCTCCCCCGATAGCTCAGTTTGGCCGGACGGCCAGCTCTAGGAAGGGTTCTGGTCGTCCCAAACGTCTTCCATTTAAGGATTATGGAGGCCACTGTGCTCTTAGGAACCTTAAGTGCAGCAGAAATTTTTTTGTAACCTTGGCCAGATCTGTGCCTTGCCACAATTCTGTCTCTGAGCTCTTCAGGCAGTTCCTTTGACCTCATGATTCTCATTTGCTCTGACATGCACTGTGAGCTGTAAGGTCTTATATAGACAGGTGTGTGGCTTTCCTAATCAAGTCCAATCAGTATAATCAAACACAGCTGGACTCAAATGAAGGTGTAGAACCATCTCAAGGATGATCAGAAGAAATGGACAGCACCTGAGTTAAATATATGAGTGTCACAGCAAAGGGTCTGAATACTTAGGACCATGTGATATTTCAGTTTTTCTTTTTTAATAAATCTGCAAAAATGTCAACAATTCTGTGTTTTTCTGTCAATATGGGGTGCTGTGTGTACATTAATGAGGAAAAAAAATGAACTTAAATGATTTTAGCAAATGGCTGCAATATAACAAAGAGTGAAAAATTTAAGGGGGTCTGAATACTTTCCGTACCCACTGTATATAAATATATAATATTTAATATGAGAATTAAGTAACCAAAAATGGTAAACAAACAACAACAAAATATTTTTCCTTCACTATCCACCCCAAATTATATATTTAAATCAAATACATAAATAAACATAAATAATTAAATGTGCTCAGACTTTTGACTTGTATTGTACATATTAAAAGCCATTTGGTGGTAGGCTTGCGTGTGTCTACTGAATGTGAGTCAGGACTCACATTCTCCCTGTTTCTTGATCTTCAGTGTGACGGACTCCCCTGCCATCTGCAGTAGGTGGATGGCCTCACTGAGAGGTTTGCCCTTTAAACTGTTGCTGTTAATGGCCAGTATGCGGTCACCAATGTGGATGGCACCGGTCCTGTGGAAACAAGAGCACAGCAACTTACTCTTTAAGGGCAGCTGCAATGCATCATTTCAAAAGCCCTTTTGTTCTTGTTGAAAACATGCATTCATTCAAATTAACTAGGGCTGTCCATAGATTAAAATATTTAATTGCGATTAATGTCTACAGGCAACACATTAACATATTCAGTACTTTCTGAGAAAAATAAATATTTATACAAATTTTATAATTAGAATTCTAATTAAATATATATTCATTATTATAATTAGAATTTAAATGAAATTATATAGTTTTATTTATACATTTTACTGAAGATGAGACTTATTTAGGAGGATCAATTATGCCCTTTTATAAAGTCTTGATTTTGATTTTGGGTTCTACTAGAATAGGTTTTCATGCTTGAATGTTCAAAAAACACCTTATTTTTTGTTGCAGTACCGCACTTCTCAGTCTGTCAGTAACGCTCTGTTTAGTTCCTGTCTCTATGAAGCCCCTCCTTCTGAAAAGCGTAATGTGCTCTGATTGGTCGGCTGGACCAGTGTGTTGTGATACGTCAACCGCTTCAAGTGTGTTTTGGAAATGTCACGCCGCTTACCATAACTATAGCTGCGTCCGAAATCGAATACTTCTCTACTATATAATACGTGAAAAACAGTATGCGAACAGTACAGTAGTATGTCCGAATTCATAGTATTCCAAAAACAGTTGGCGAAAAGTACCCGGATGACTTACTATTTCCGGCGAGAGTCTGAAGTGCGCATATGATGGACACTTTATTATCCCATGAGGGCACAGGAGAGGATTTGTGAATGGAGTTGAAGGGACGTAATTGACGCTGGTATGTCATGTGACAGTAACAACATGGCAGTTGTAGTACATCCGAATTCATTCATACTACATGCATTCCTACTATACAGAACGTTCTTTTTTAAACGGTTGTGAAGTCAATTTAAATTCAAATGTAGTACCTACTCAACAGTACGCGATTTCAGACGCAGCTTATGAGTTTCAACACACTGCTAATGCAACTCAACCAGGCCTTGCCCCTGTTTTTGCGTATGCCTTTGGCGGGAATTGTTTAAACGAGGAATATTGTGACGTGTGCGTTCCTGAAAGAAAACTCAAGATTACAATCGAGGCATTTCAGGGAGTTCAGAAACGGTGTTTACTGATATAGAGAATAAAGGTCTGTTTATGCTAAGAATGATAACTATAAAGATAACCATAACAATAACTATATTGTCCAAGCTAATGCACAATATCATTCTGTTTATTCTAAGTGTGCACCGCAGTTTTGCCATCTGTCACTTTAAATGCTCGAACGCTTAAAGCAGAATGTATTTTGATTGGCTGTCAATGTTTTTATCATTATCAGCTAGAAAAAATTGTTCTGAATGTGATTCCAACGATATAGTTTGTCTGTGCCATTATCGTTATAGTT
The DNA here is from genome assembly GCA_003731715.1 of Anabarilius grahami. Lineage (NCBI taxonomy): Eukaryota > Metazoa > Chordata > Actinopteri > Cypriniformes > Xenocyprididae > Anabarilius > Anabarilius grahami. The sequence goes on from RJVU01079805.1 coordinate 6,173,179, forward strand.
GTGGTGTAGAATCTGCTATTCTTTTATATTTACAATGATTTTTAGAACGATATCTTTATCGTTATAGTTATCGTCCTTGGTGTGAATGGGCCTTAACTCCTTTTGGAGTGGACTTTGTGCTTTGAAACTTTGCAGACCTTTTTCTTGCACAAACAGCAACATTACACACTAAAGAATGTTGAAAATGTAAAAAAAGCATAACAGGTCATCTTTAAGATATTTCACATAAGCTCTCTCTCTCTCTATATATATGTATATTTAGATTCAGTGTGATATTTCATAACTGTTGACAGGCTTGAAAGCATGAACGGAGCCGTACCTCTCAGCCAGGCCACCTTTAGTGAGGCTGGAGATGATGATGGGGTCGAAGGGCTCCTCTGTGCCCGAGATTGTGATGCCCAGCGGCCCACCGTAGCGTTTCAGCTCCACCGTGTAAATGATGGCGCCGGAGCTCTCCTGCTCGTCTGCAACACAGGCCAACAGCACACGGGCGTCCCTATCAACACTGCCATCACGTAGGATACCTCACAGAGGGGCAGAGAGCAGAGCGAAGACACCCCTCACAACACCGGACAGAGAGAGGAGGTAAGGAGGAGGGGAGGAGGGGAGGGTGGGAGGATGGAGGAGGATTAACCAGAAAATAAAGAGAAAACATGAAGGAACCCAAAGGAAATGAGAAAATGCTAGGGCTGTCAATTTAACGTGCAATTGAACATTCGCCAAGTCCCGTCTGTTACTGACCAATCCTACATTTACAACTGCTGCAATCTGACATTTTTTTCCAACTATTTATAATTTTCAGATTGCATATAATTTGCTTCATATTTATGCAGTACATTGTGCCCTATATTGACTTTTTTTTTTTTTGACAGTGGAATTATTGAAATAGTATTGAAATAATTATTTAATTAATTAAATTTCTAATTGATTGACAACCCTAAAAAAAACTAAAAGTAAAATGTCTGATTATGCTCACAAAAAGTAATAAACTGGAGAAACGAAAAAAGCAGAAAGAATGGGAAAGGAAGTAAAGGCAATTTGAGAGAAAAATGATGTAAGATAATGGAAGTGATGCATCCAGAAAAAAAATAAACGAAAAAATGAGAAAGAGAAAATACAAGGGAGTGGCAAAATGGAGATATTCACATGCATAATACTAAAAAATGGGATATCGGCTCAGTGATCCATTTCAGAAATGGATACTACACCTACCTCTACAAATCATACTTTTTATTATCCAAAGGAGAACTAAGCCTCCATGGCCTGGACCCACAATGCATTTCAAAAAGACTAAATGTCAGATGTCAGACATTTCTTTTTTTCCCCAAAGTGACTTGGTGCATTCAAGCTCTATATTATATCAGTATATGTGTGTCCTCAGGGGATTCTCTGTGCTAGTTGCTCTACCAGCTGAGCTACAGGAATCATAATGTAAATTAATTATAAGACTGAACTCATTTTGTATGCACTCAGCAAAGAGACGTGGCTATAGCAACACCAAAATCCACTTGAAAGTGTTTTATAAAATATTTGTGGCTCTGATTCATAATGCTCAACATCAATTAAGAGGTCAACCTACCGTTTTGACATGACTACATCGAGAAGGAAATGCGCTAAAGAGAAAGAGAAAAATAGAGAAAAACTCGCAGATCCTCAGGGCAATCGTTGTCATCTCTCACCCGCATCCACATACTAATGAAGCGCTAATATCCGTCAGATCACAGCAGCTCTAGCTGCATAGGTTTGTGTTTGTGTGTCTGCGCTGGGGGTCTGGGGATGTTCGTTAACACGAGGTCGGCTCATTACGCCTTCGTTTTTTTCGACGATGGACTAATGGAGAGATGGGAGGGAAATTACCCCCATTTAGCACGCCAGTTAGCACGACCTCTCTCAGACTGATGATTTGTTTGGCAGAGCAAAAAAGGGTTTGTGAAAAATGAATGTCGACCTTAATGTTCCCAGCAAGAAAGATCTAAACAAGCCTCCAGCTTAGGGCGAGGATCTGAAACACACAAGGTGCCATTTCACGGACACAGTGGATGTCCTGGAAGAAATATGAATGCCAAATAAAAGTGATTCGCAGGTCTGCTTTGTAGTACGAGCATAATGCCCTTGTAGAAGACTGTGAAGCAAAGGATTGTGGGTAAATGCTTTTATGAAGCTGGATGGGGGCTCTAAGCGTTTCTAATCAAATAATTTAACCAAACGAGCGTTAAATTGGAGCGATTAAACCTCATTTTCTTCTATGTGCACACTGCTCATAGTGTTAAGGGTGAACTGTGAGAATTGTGGAAGCGAGGAAAAGTGTGTATGTTGTTGTAGCATAAAAAAAAGAAGTGAAAGGCTTATCAGAGGGTTCTTTGGAGATATTGAAGATCTCACTGTGACATTTCTGACAGCAGAGCCACTTCAAACCCTCAGAGTCTGAACATGGCCTACCTCAACTTGAAGTAGGCCAGCTGTATTAAAAAAAATAAAAAAGATTTTCTTTTTTGACTAAACTATCCCTTTAAACGGTTACAAAATCCCCAAGAAGTATAACTAGGTACTAACGCTGGGCGATATATCGAATAGTCAAATATATTTATAAAAGGTATGATTCATTTATTCTGTGAATAAACATGTGCAATAAGAGGGTTGATCCATAAATAAGTAGCATTAGCTGTCCATGTGATCTTAATATCTTGGCTTTTTGTAAAATAAAACATTTATGTTCAATTTTGACTGTCAGTAATCTTTCTAAAGTACTATTCATTTATTAATGTGTAAAACCCTAACATTTAACCCTTAAATGCATACCGGGGGGGGTCTTTATTGACCCGGGACGTCATTCGCTACCCTCCTTCTCATTCATTTTTTAAAGTTAAGCCCAAAGTATACTTCACTTTTTTTTGCAATAATTAGTTTATCCACAAGGTGGCAACCGTGCCCTGGGGGCGTCGATTCACAAGGTAGTCAAAGAAAAATTGCATAAAACAGAACAGACCGGAACGCATGCAAGCTACAGTGACGATGGAGGCCTACATAGACAAGAGATTGTGCGAAGAGGTTAGAAAGTACCCTCATTTACCCTCAACTCTAGCATAAAAAATACAAAGATGTTTACATGGGCGTGGCGAGAGATTGCTCATGCCTGTGTACGTGTACGAGTCAAATAAAGTGAGACTGCGAGCGTTCGCATAAAAAACGAAGTATACCCAGGACTTTCGACATCAACCTACTTAGTATTTCTCAATTTTTTTATTATAAACAAAATAAGAAAAAAATAGGGTCACTAGGGTCGACCCGGGGCATGTAATTGTGTAAGTATATTTTTTCTCTCCATTAGTCTCACTGTCACTTGAAGTTGGATCTGGTGAAGAAGCTGTCAGATGCTGAGGCAGATGCTGAATGCAATGGGGAAATTAACTCTGACAATGACAGTGATGATGCTCAAATTGAACCCTTCCAAGTTCCAAAAGGTAACAAAATATGTTTTATTTCATTCTTTCATAATTGTTATTAAAATATCAGTAGAGTTTTATACTATTGCGGCAGTTAGAGAGCCATCCATGTTAGATATAGATCTGAATATGTAATAATGATTGGCGAAACATTCATGCATTTAAGGGTTAAGTAACACTGTACATATCACAATGATTTTAAAGTGCTTTTAACTCTCCATTAAGTTCTCTAAAGAGCATGTCAAGGTACTAATTTCCTGATCTATCCTTGTGTTGTGATTTGCAAATATCATATTGAAAAGACATTCAACTTCAGCCAAAAAAAGGAGGAAGAGTTGGTAAGATCGATTCATTTCCATGATTAATTTCAAGCTGTCTGTTTCAATTACTCAATTCATTAATTTGATTCAACAATTTACTCTAGTCAATTAGTCAATTAATGAAAGTCCACGCTGGTCTTTTTTCTTAAAATGAAAAAAAGTCTTAAAATGTTTATCATATATATATAAAATTATTTTTAATTATCTAAAAAATAAATTATATAAATGCATTATTTGATTTATGTGGTCATATAAGGTAAAAAATATCAAAATATACTTGTTTTCTCTGTTTTGTCCAGCCCTACTTGATACATAACTGTATTCTGTACTTGAGGGATTCATAGCTAATAATGCTGCCATGTTTTCTCTTATCTTGCCCTTTTTCTGTCCTTGCCGTATCTGTTTGAAACCATATTACATTAGAGTAGGTTAATCAGTCAGGTCCTAATAGCTTATTTTTTATCTTGATCCTGGCAAAAACACATTCACATTAGAAGTCTTTGCTGAGGCTTTCTGTCCTTGCATGGGGGTTTTTAGAGTAAATGTGTGTCCGTGTGGAGTGTGTAGTTGCAGAGGCTCAGAGGTACCTGAGTTGTCCTCGTCCTTGCGGATCTTGAGTTTAACCAGGTCTTCGCACTGCTGCAAGATTTGAACGGCGTCCTCCATGGAGCAGTTGTCCAGACGGATGTTGTCTATTGCCAGAAGCTTATCCCCCAGCTCCAGGGTGCCCGTTCTTTGAAATACAATGAAAACCGTTACAAGCTTTTTGCAGAAGCACAACCAGTGTAACATTTTCTCAACCATACAGCAAATCTCCATTTCGTCTTGCAATATTTTGAAGGAAAGGTTATTTTCTCCCTCATGCAGACATTTACACTCATTTCGTTGTAGTCTGAGTTCACATTCTGCAAGAAAACACATCCATTATTCAGTGGATTGACCATGGTACACAGTAAAGAGCTGCCAGAGGCACTGAGATAGATCTGAAGCAACACAAAAAAAAAATCTGACTTTTATCGTATTGGTCGTAATTGTGTCATTCCATATTCAGATTGGACACTGAGATGTAATTCTGCCTGAATTCACAATTATTCCACCACTTCTTCATATTAAATGGCTCACTTATTTTTAGGCCCTTTTAATAGAGCTGAAATGGAGAGCAAAATGTGAAAGATTGCATGAGCCAAGGCTATCTAACATATGCGTCTCTCTCAAAAGAAAGACGAACAGACCTGTATTTAACCACTCCACTGTGTACACAGCGATTCATAACCCAATTCTCTCTCCTCCTCGCATAATTATCAGGTAAACATATGTTCAATTATGTAAAAGCATGTAAAATTTGAGTATATGTGCTGAAAGAGCCTTAATTACTTGGTATACAGCATCCCCCAACAACCCTAACTATTACCATGGAGAATTTATACTTTTTTTCCAGCTTTGTTAGCCTTTGTTAAAAATGAACGTTTAGCTTGAGAAAGGACAGAATACTACTATTCAAAGTTTTGAGGTCAGTAAGACTTTAAAAAAAAAAAGAAATTAATAATTCTACATATCAACAATGCTTTAAAAGCATGACAGTAAAGACATTTATAAGATTTAAATTTTTAATAAATGCTGAAACATTTTTTACAAAATTATTCAAAGAATGCAGAATAAATGTGCCAGTTTCCACAAAAATATTAAGCACCACAACTAATTTCAACATCAATAATAATAATAATAATAATTATAAAGATAGTAATAATGATAAATGTTTATTAAACATAAAATCTGTATATTTAATGTAGGTTAATCAGTCAGGCGCTCTACTATTCAGCTTTCACACTCTGCACAAACATTTGAATAGCCCACATTTTTCTAGGTTAACATTAAAGTGAGCGGCCATTTAAAGCTGCAACTACTTACATGTTTCAGATGATAAGCCATATTTTAGGTCGATAAATGATAGGCGAGCGTTTGGATGTCCAGCTGTTCATGATCTTCGCCACTTCCTGTGTAATTTTTTTTTTCCTGCGGCTAATAAAATTTTGGTCGACTAAGCCTCTTCTCGTCGACTAACATTTAGTCGACTATTAGGAGGCAGGCCTACATTTTTGGGGGCAGGCTTACATTTTTGGGGGCAGTTGTGGTCTAATGGTTAGAGAGTCAGACTGGTAACCCGAAGGTTGTGGGTTCAATTCTCAATACCGGCAGGAAACAACTGAGGTGTCCTTGAGCAAAGCACCTAGCCCCCAATCACTCCCCAGCGCCACAGCTAAATTGGCTGCCCACTGCTTCGAGTGTGTGTGTCCACGGTTTGCGTGGATGCACAATATGTGTGTAATCCAGTGTGTGTGTTCACTTCTCACTACTCCTAGTGTGTGTGCACTAACTGGATAGGTTAATTTACATGTCACTTTCATTAAAAATATTACCCCCAAACTTTTGAAGAGTACCGTATCTCGAGTTATGAGTGAAATGTTATTTTAAAGAAAATAAATCTAAGCTAGTTTTAGAGAAGTGCAGCTAGATTAGATTTTACTGCAAACAGCCCCGTATAGACCTCACAATCAACAACTATGCAGTCAAACAGCGCTCTACACCTTTCCTCAGGGCAACCGAGATTTATGTCAATACGGAGGGTTACACGTTCTCCCAGCCACACTCAATCAGAAGCTCTCCACTGTAGCCTGGAGAAAATTAGCATTTATATGCATAAGAATGCTTTCGCAGGTCGATGCAGATAGCATACGCTCGTAGTCAAGCTCAATTCTGTGCCCAGATGTCATTATATTAGCCGTTTGGGTCTAGTTGGAGCTATTTAAGGCACGGATGAAGTGCTGATTTGGATGAGAGTTCAGAAATGAATGCAGTGCTGACATGCCAGACTGAATTCTCAGCAGCAATTACTCCTTACTTCATTCTAATATGCAGATTTGGTGCTCAAACTTTTCTTACTATTATTAATGTTGAAAACAGTTGTGCTGCTTAATATTTTTGTGGAAACGGTGATACTTTTTTCAAAAACTTTTCAACTTTTGTTTGTGTGTATTTTATGCTGATGGAGGACTTGTTTGATGATGGGCATTATGTTTTAGAGCAGTGATTCTCAACTGGTGGGTCGCGACCCAAAAGTGGGTCGCAGACCTGTTTTGGGTGGGTCTCGGTAAGCTGGTCAAAAAAAAAATAAATAATGTAATGTGCGTCTCATGTTTGATTGGTCTTTTATTTAAAAAAGGGTTTATTTTGACAGGCATTCGTCAGAGACGTGCGGTAGTTTACTATGGTAGCCATGGTAACCATCGCCATGGTAACCATCCTGTGTTGTTTTGACATTCAGATTCGAGATGGCGAAGCGCAAATATGACCCAAACTATTTAAAAAATGGATTTTCGTACATTGAGGATAAAAATAGACAGAAACCCCAGTGTGTGCTTTGTAGTGAAGTGACTTAGAAACTCTTATCAAGAGTAAAGCACATCCCCAATTGTCTCATTAACTTCCACAAATGACCTGGTTAGGTGAAAACTTTATTTTGAGTGATTTTGACATTGATTTTATTCACTTTTGTACATGCAGTTGTCATGGTCCTCCTTAGTTTCTTATTAATTTGCTCATAATGCAGTGAAAATATCTTGTTTTGTGGCCTTGTTTATTTTGAGTGATTTTGACATTGATTTTATTCACTTTTGTACATGCAGTTGTCATGGTCCTCCTTAGTTTCTTATTAATTTGCTCTGAATAGAGTAAAAATATCTTGTTATGTGGCCTTATTTATTTAATTAACTTTTGTACATGCGGTTGTCAGGGTCCAGTTACTTATTAAGCTCTGAAATGCACGTTGTACGGGATAATATATGTATGTATGTAGGGTTATGTTTTTAAAAAGATGATATATGAGTGTTTTCAACAGTTATTTTTGGATAAATAAATTTTGTTGGTTGAATTCTAAAAAAGTGGGTCGCGACTTAATGACCATGGGAAAATGTGGGTCCCAGGGTGGGACCTGTTGAGAACCCCTGTTTTAGAGTATGTTATATTAAGTGAAACATTGTGCACTCGAATTTTTTTAATTTAATATAGCAAAGCTTGAGATGCTGGTGGGTGTAAGTGTGCTGGAGGCTGTATACGAGTTGTTTTGCATGAGATTAGCATTTTTCTATACATTAAAAAGGAGATATGGTGGAAGACAATGACGTGAGGCGGTACCTGTGCGCCACGCTGCCTTTCTTTATGTCAGAGATGATGAGCGCATCTCCGGGCTTCCTACTGGAAGGAGCTGTGAAGAGAGAAGAGAACAATCAAACTTGTTTAATATCACAACCTCACTCATGTTCTGTAGGCAACACTGCTGATTATCTAACTGTGAGTCATTAGTTTATAACTTAACATTTTTAAAGGTACAGTACTTTTAAAGGTTCTGCCTTGCTGACAAATGTGTCTTTAAAATTGGAGAGAGTAAATCTGATGACACAGTAAGAGCTTTGTATCGACTTGTAGTGCCTCTTCACATGGTTGGTGGAGAACTAGTTGCTTTCGGTAGCATTAATAAGTAGTTGTCAGTCCAGTCTAGTCAGAACTGATGGTTTTTGTTGTCTATTTTACATTTTTCTGGCTTGGAGAATGACATGATGACACTGCAAAAGATGCCACTCCAAATGACTGACAATTGAGATGCACATTTTCCACAGTGCCGTGTGGATGGCAATCTTACAGCAAATAATAGTGCATATATAAAAATGATATTTTTAACCATAAAGCAAGCATTCTGCAGAAAAAAAAAACAGCCTAAGATGGTTTGCCCTGCTTAGTGGGGTTAAAACCCCTCTAAATCCTGCCAACATGCCAGCCTGATCAAGCTAAGCCCAGCAAATAAGCTAGGCTTTGGTTTAAGTTTATTTCTCTTTTTTTCGGCAGGAAAGTCTAGGACAGTGGTTATGAACCTTTTTAACTCTAAAGCCACTGTCCAAAATAATTAAAGAATTTAATTAATTTGTGCTTCCAGACATTTTAGAATCATATATATGTATAATAATATAAATGGGCCTAAAAATGCTGCCAGCTCTCTAGGATTTGGAACAGAGCCATTATGTCAGTATGAAGTAGAAAATAGAGCTTTTTAGCAGCTCTAGTCGTATTCTGGTGTACTGAGGGGACAGATGTGAGTGCATAATCACATGTCATATGGTCCCTAGCCCACCAGGAGCATCTGGAGGTGTGATATCAAACTTCTAGAGTGATGCGCCAGAGCATTTTTTTTTCTCAGTCAGAGCTCAGGGTGATTCATGTTCATTTAGTGCGCCACTGACAAACTGGAAGGTCGTGTCTTTTTTCACTTTGAATAAGAAAAATATACTCTTTTGTTAATCCTGCTCACTTTTCAACCTAATATGCCTCCCAGATGGTGGCACAGCTTAATCATCATCAATTCTGATGCAGCCTGTCAGTGATTGTCCTATGCTGCCCTATGGGGGTCTGTTTTTTAAGCTCTACGCATTGAGATGCCGAGCATGTGTCTGTGGCAGACAGACAGTCCCAGAGGTTTTCTTTGGTTGGTTGTTATGGTCCGAGAACCAACCTGCAATAAGACGAGCTCCAATTGACCGAAAAGCTTGCTTATTTATTTATTTATTTATTAGGGGTGTAACGGTACATGTATTTGTCTCGAACCGTCATGGTACGGATGTCACGGTTCAGTTCGGTTCTCACATAGCATTACATTTACCTCAGGCAAGTCATTTAGTGTCCACAGCAATTTAGTTCACTAGACAAATAAACTACTGAAAGGAGAATTTCACTAAACATATGCTCTATATTAGCTTATATATTCATTATATTTACTTTACCTGTTATTAATGTCTTAATTATTTAATATATATGTTTAAATAAATTTATTTTGTGTTATTTAGTTCAGAAACACTTACAAAGCAAAAACAAGCACTCCTTTTTGATCCATTAATACATCTCCCACTTACTGTATGCGATCTCACTGTTTGAAGCGCCTGTCATAGAAAATCAACGCGTGCTGTCATGAATAATTAAGCAAGGCGTCTTCTCATAGGCTAAGGACACGCAGTCTCGTGAATAATTATGAGACACCAATGAGTCATCAACGTACTATACTGTAGTACAATAAAACCTCATATCCTGTGACACGAAGATGAATTTAAACCTGGCAGTTGAAAATAGGGCAAAAAGGATTAAAATTAACTAGTTTTCTCCTACAATCAAAACTAACGGATGGTAACATTGACTTCTATGATGTTCAACACACATAACATTAAAATCTCAGAAAATTTGGTTTAGGGTTTCATGACCCTTTAAAGAGAAAGAGACACATGATTTAATAAGAAAAAGAAGAAAAAAGAAGCAATTTTATGTTTAGTTTTTTACCCCCTGCTGTGTCTTCAATACCGAGGTACATACGGAACAGACATGTTTGTGTACTGTTACACCCCTAATATATATTTTAGCCTGTAATGGCTCTTAATTAATATGAAGGAGACCCAAATTAGAGCTACTTTATTTCCACTTTCAAATTACAAAGTAAGTCAGAGAGGTTGCCAGCTGAAAGAGAAAAGTTCAGGATGATTCAACTGAAAAAGGCCAAAGATTCAGTCTCGATGGTAGAGGCTACAGCACTAGCAGTGTAAAAGAGGAAAGAAATTGCTTTAAGGATGTCAATCAGAGCGAGCTAGATATGAACAAGCTATCTGAGAGCAAAGTGTCAGCAATGCAGGTGCGGAGATGTATCTGACAATTCAATTTCCAAATGTTAGCAAGTTCTCGGACCAAAGAAATAATCATGTTTTCTGCTCAGCTCAAAGAGAGCGCATGTCCGCTGGCCTTAAAGGCACCTCACCATATGCTGCATTACAGCGGTGTGATGTCACCTTCAGATGGTGCACATCAAAGCACAGCCTTTCAACTCGGTGAAGCTCTGATGAATTTTATAGCAAGTATCCAGAGCCAAAAACAGAGGAATGACTTCTTACATGAACAGGCACTCAGTTTGATGGTATGTTTTGGAAATCAAGCAGCAAAATGATTCTTATTTGTCAGACAAGCTACATTATGACATTCAAAACGGAAGGGCACAGCCATCTTTTGCCTGCTTCCTGGTTGGTGGTACCGTTGTTGCTGATGGTAGCTGATTTGTCATCATTTCCCCCTTTTACTTGCACTGCTATTTGGCCTAACCATGATAAATAGCGTGGCCCATTCGCAGTCTCTGCACCTTGCTTGCTCAGGTGAATGCCAATCTTTACACAAGCTAAGTGTCAAACTAGAAAAACTGCATGAAGTAAACTTCTGCTATGTGCGTCATCTGATCCAATTTATACAGTAAAACTACCATGGTGATTCTCAAAAGCATTTCTTTGAATTAACCTTGCCGTTTTAGGCAACAAAACTCTATTTATTTTTGTTTATTTAAATCAAATCTCTAGTCTAAGACCCAAAAAAGTGAAATGTGGTGCTTACAATCCCAATTCATATATGTATGAAATCTGACTAAAATCTATTTTTAATGGATTTCACGATGTTTTTTTCTGTTATTAAGTATGCAACTTGCATGTAACATCATACAAATGAGTATAAATCAGATTAAAACGACCTCAGATTAGTTTGCAGAGTATATCATTTCATATTCCAGTCCACAGCAGATGAGACACCAGGAGAATAAGACAATGTAATCTTTAAGGAGAAGTAAACAAGACATCTATAAACGTGTCCCACTATAGCTTTAGTACCTGTGAAATTCAGGCCCCGCAGAGGCACAAAGCAGAAAGCCATTAAACTGCTCAGGAAGGCCACGAGAGCTCGGCGAAGCCCATATACATAAATCGACATGCGGATAGGACAGCCTACATCTCTCTTTCTCTCGTTCCAAGCCATAAAAGTTGACTTTCTCAGACATCCTGCAGGCCCTGAGCCAAGTGGAGGCATAATTGAACAGACTTTCTTTGCATATATATATACAAACCCGATTCCAAAAAAGTTGGGACACTGTACAAATTGTGAATAAAAACAGTATGCAATGATGTGGAAGTTTCACATTTCAATATTTTATTCAGAATACAACATAGAGGACATATCAAATATTTAAACTGAGAAAATTTATCATTTTAAGGGAAAAAGGAGTTGATTTTAAATTTCATGGCATCAACACATCTCAAAAAAGTTGGGACAAGGCCATGTTTACCACTGTGTGGCATCCCCTCTTTTTTTTTATAACAGTCTGCAAACGTCTGGGGACTGAGGAGACAAGTTGCTTAAGTTTAGGAATAGGAATGTTGTCCCATTCTTGTCTAATACAGGCTTCGAGTTGCTCAACTGTCTTAGGTCTTCTTTGTCGCATCTTCCTCATTATGATGCGCCAAATGTTTTCTATGGGTGAAAGATCTGGACTGCAGGCTGGCCATTTCAGTACCCGGATCCTTCTTCTACGCAGCCATGATGTTGTAATTGATGCAGTATGTGGTCTGGCATTGTCATGTTGGAAAATGCAAGGTCTTCCCTGAAAGAGACGACGTCTGGATGGGAGCATATGTTGTTCTAGAACTTGGATATACCTTTCAGCATTGATGGTGCCTTTCCAGATGTGTAAGCTGCCCATGCCACACGCACTCATGCAACCCCATACCATCAGAGATTCAGGCTTCTGAACGGAGCGCTGATAACAACTTGGGTTGTCCTTGTCCTCTTTAGTCCGGATGACATGGCGTCCCAGTTTTCCAAAAAGAACTTCAAATTTTGATTCATCTAACCACAGAACAGTTTTCCACTTTTCCACAGTCCATTTTAATGAGCCTTGGCCCAGAGAAAATGCCTGCGCTTCTGGATCATGTTTAGATATGGCTTCTTTTTTGACCAATAGAGTTCTAGCAGGCAATGGCGAATGGCACGGAGGATTGTGTTCACCGACAATGTTTTCTGGAAGTATTCCTGAGCCCATGTTGTGATTTCCATTACAGTAGCATTTCTGTATGTGATGCAATGCCGTCTAAGGGCCCGAAGATCACGGGCATCCAGTATGGTTTTCCGGCCTTGACCCTTACTCACAGCGATTGTTTCAGATTCTCTGAATCTTTGGATGATATTATGCACTGTAGATGATGATAACTTCAAACTCTTTGCAATTTTTCTCTGAGAAACTCCTTTCTGATATTGCTCCATTATTTTTCGCCGCAGCATTGGGGGAATTGGTGATCTTCTGCCCATCTTGACTTCTGAGAGACACTGCCACTCTGAGAGGCACTTTTTATACCCAATCATGTTGCCAATTGACCTAATAAGTTGCAAATTGGTCCTCCAGCTGTTCCTTATTTGTACATTTAACTTTGCCAGCCTCTTATTGCTACCTGTCCCAACTTTTTTGGAATGTGTAGCTCTCATGAAATCCAAAATGAGCCAATATTTGGCATGACATTTCAAAATGTCTCACTTTCAACATTTTATGTGTTATCTATATTCTATTGTGAATAAAATATAAGTTTATGAGATTTGTAAATGATTGCATTCCTTTTTTATTCACAATTTGCACAGTGTCCCAACTTTTTTGGAATCGGGTTTGTGTATATATATATATATATATATATA
>RJVU01079805.1:6186678-6199916 GCA_003731715.1 Anabarilius grahami
AGTTCTGCTTTAATAAAATGGGATTGTACATCTCCTCTAGCACACTGTCTTCATTATAGTTTAGGGGTTAGTTCACCCAAAAATGAAAACTGTGTCATTAATTACTCACCCTCATGTCGTTCCAAACCCGTAAGACCTTCGTTCATCTTCGGTTCATATTTTTGATAAAATCTGACTGCCAAAGTCACGTGATTTCAGTAAACGAGGCTTAGTTAACGTCATAAGTGTTTCGAAACGTTTCGAAATTTCAATGGTTCACGTGACTTTGGCAGTTTGATACACACTCCGAACCACTGATTCGAAACAAAAGATCTGTAAAGCTTCGAAGTTTCATGAAGCAGTGTTTTGAAATCACCCATCACTAGATATTGTTGAATAAAGTCGTTATTTTGTCAACTCAACACAGAGTCTTAAAAAGGATAGTTCAGCCAAAAATTACAATAATATTATTTACTTGCTTATGTATTTCCAAACCCATATGACTTACTTTCTGCTGTGAACACAAAAGAAGATATTTTTATGAATGTTCATGCTGCTCTTTTTCATGCATTTACAGTGAATTGGGCATGCACATTTTAAAAAGACAAATTTTGTGCACTTGTCATTAAAAAAAATTTATGAGGAACAGACAAACAAATCTAAGGTTTATGTTATTATACATTTATCTAATTCGTGAATGAATCATTCTTTTGATTCATTGAATCTTTTGATTATTTCTTTAATCAATGACTCAGTTCATTCATTTGATTCATTCTCCATTCAGTATGAATCTTTTGATTCATTATCTAGTTTCCTAAACAGGTCTGAATCATTTGTACATGAATTGGTCTGATCCGATTCTCAAAGTAAACTTACTGACTCGATATTGTTGCAGCAAATCTAGATTTAAAAGCTAATTTGAGGAGAAGATGATCAGTGAATAACACCTTGAATTTCAGTCTTTTCCTCACACAAAGCAATTATATGGTTTCTAATAAAGAGTCATATAGGCCATGTTCACACAGTCATTTTTTGGAATTGACAACTGCATTTACTTAACAGGTGTGAGTCTCGAAATGTCTCGTTCACACAGCAACTTTCAGTAGCGTTTGGAACACTGCCTGTATGAACGTGCAGCAAGTGTCAAGCCCGTATTGTCTTACTAGTAACCATGACGACAGTGATCAACGTAATATTAAAGATGGCGACGTCCATAAAACTGAAAAGTATTATCACTTTTCACATGACAAGAGACTAACTGAACCGCGAGTTCATCCATCAAAACTTAATTAACCAACAACAGCATGTAAACACGCGCTAGCCGGAGTCTTTAACCGCGTGTCACGTCCTTTGCGACATCTCGCGCATGACACGGCATTTGAAAAGAAACACAGAACTGACATGAGCCCCTCCGGTGGAGAACAGTGACTGGATCTGACACCTTGAGATGACGCACAGCTCACATCTCTGTCGCAGTAAGTTACTGAAAGTGAAACCACACACAAAACACCTTAGAAGAGCGGCTCTCTCGCACTGTATGACGTGACAGACAACTAGTTGTCCAGTCCTGTTCCGTTCACACAGCGCAAATATTCAGAGAATGCGGTTTTGAGTCCTGAAAATGTACAGGTGTGAGTTCGGTTATAGAATGCGGTTGTCACTCCAGTAAATAACCGTACTGCGTGTGAACGTTGCGGTATTAAAGACTCAAATACAGGGCTTACAACCGTGTTCTGCTGCTGTGTGAACGTGGCCATAGAACTCTTTTATGATAACTTGCTTTTGCAGCTATGAATCTTGAAAGCTCCAGTCGCCATTCATTGTAACCGCAAGTTCAATATATTCACGACCTATATATTCTTCAGCATTTCTTCTTTTGTGTTGCATAGAACAAATTCATTCCATTTTGGAACAAAAAAAAGTGAGTAAATAAAAACAAACTTTCCTTTTTGGATGAACTATTATGTTAACTGATATAATGGAGATTTTGAGAAGATGCAGTGGAATGGGAACCATCAGCTGAGGGAATTTTTTTAATGAACTGAAAAGCACTTACAGCGGTACTTTAGCACAGGCAAAATAGTTCATTAAGGTAGTTCAGACAGCTGTAAAACCCACAACGAAGCTTCACTGGGAACCCTTTGCTATTATCTTTGGACTGTGTACAGTATACCTTCATAGCAATCCTGGGAGAATTTGCCCCATCAAATTAGCAACAAATGTGAGGACTACACACAACTTGTACACCAGCAACGTAATGAATAATTATTTAGAAAGCATAGAGGATGCCGGGCAGAATTGCTTTGGAGGTAAACAACTCTACAGATTCAGAGAGAAGCAATTACTGCTGGGTTGTTGCACAGGGGTCCAGCAACGTATTTCACGAAGACTCTGGCTAATAACAGAAAGTTCGTATCATACTGCCGTAATGGGAAAAACAGTCAATGTGACAAAACCGAGCTGGGATGAGGTGATGAATCACTCTCGCTTGACAACGCGGGCGGGCATTGATGAAGCAGCTGGCAAAGGCTTAGAGCGTTCGGCGCGTGGGGTTTACGAATGGAGCTCTGCAGAGCCCCTGACTGCAGGCGGAAAACAGATTGAATTCGCCGGCAGATCCGTCTAGAACCACCTTTCCAAAATATCAGGTGATGATAAACGAATGACACAACAGGAGAGAAGACGCAGCATCTTTGGAGGAAGGAGGGAATAGTTTGGTATTTATTTCCATAAAAGACAGCTCCATTTATGGGCTTTTTTAAAATATCCCACAGTTCTATGTGTGTTCAGCTAATGGATGAAAAAATACAAATGGCATCTGAATGATTGAAAAGTGTAAGTAGCCAATTTTCTCGTTTTCAACTCCATTTCTAGAGAGAAAGAAGAACTGTAGTCACAGAATATTATATTGGTTATCCCTAAAGCTCACTTGAATTCATTATAGATCATTAAATGTGACATTATGGTGCCTTGAAAGACATTCATACACAAAAAACACATCACACAACATAACACAACAATACAATGCAACTGCCTTCTGGATGCAGCCACTGTGACCTACAGTCTGTTCCTAGCAATTAAATTTACAATTACAATAAATGAGAGATAATAAATAATTAGGCGCTTCTTTTTATACAGAACCTCAAAAATGTAATAAATAAGCACAAACCCACAAAGGATTTTTTCCAGTATCCTAATAAGCAACAGCTACATTATTTCCCCAGTAATAAGTCACCCAGTTGTGTCTCTTTAATGTATTTAGAACTGAAACAAGGGTTAAATGTCACATATTTATATCTCAGTGATATAGGGAGTGAAGGAAGACCCAATTGTGAATTCTTCTAAATTTGTAGCCTGGATAATGCACAGAAAAAATTCTGAAGAGGCAAATAAGAGTGCAATTAAAGCTTCTAATGGAATCATGGGAAATTACAAGGTTATTTAACAACAGTCCCTCACTGTATACTTTCTTACATTTACATTTGGCAGATGCTTGTATCAAAAGCGTCTTCGTTCAAGTTATATATTTTATCAGTATATATGGTCAAACCCATGACCTTGTGTTTTTCACATTTTTATCCCAAGTACATGTATAATCAATAGTAATACTGTTTTTTGCCTTAACATGCACCATTAAATACAATTTACAGGATAGAAGGATAGAAGGTCAAGTAAGAACAACCGTTATTATGCATAAAAGAACTAAGAGAAGAATACGTACAGCTGATGGTGATGCCCAGCTCCACACCTGGCTTTTTTGGTAGCTTCACATGAAAGGTTCCACTGCTTGGGATGACCGATTCTGGATGAGACAAGGACAGAAATACAAAAAGGTAAATTTTTAGATGCAGGTCTATCCATATAATCATTCTCAAGTTCTATCAAGTTTGGATTTATATTTTACCTCCTTTGATTTACATGCAAGACTTAAGTAGAGTATATGCCAGCAAAACATTCATTTTTTGGGTGAACTATCTCTTTAAAGTGACTTGGAGACAGCTGTTAAAAATTCAGTCTTTCTCTCAGGCAGCGATGTGGACAATCTTTCTGACAGAAGCCCAGAAAGCTCATTCTAGAAGAGAGGGGGAAAGAATCTCCATAAAATATGTCCTTCTCCTCTGGGCAGTAAATCAGACTCAAAAAGAATGACAGAAGCGTTAAAGTGCTCAAAGAAAGAAAACGCACTGCACTCCAGTGACTCTCCATTACACATAAAGGCCTCTGCTCTCGAAATGATCATGCAGTAATTCAAGCCAACTCATTTCTTCCAAATCAACAAAAGAGTCTTTCAAAACAACCACTTGGCCTGAACTATAAAGAATAACTTACAAGCAAAAAAATAAACTATTAAGTTGTTCTCCTTCCAGCACATCCTTTCAAAAGAAGATTTTATTGTTCTGTGTTAAAATATTTACATTTTATTGGTTTGACATTTTGACATTCAAAGTCACAGAATGGAAATAAGTGAGTCATGCAAATCAGGGTACGTTCATGCCTTGTTATAAAAACATGATGAAAAGTTTCCAAATTCAATTAAAAAGTTTGTTGGGTATGAATAGCTTACACTACCGTTCAAAAGTTTGGGGACAGTAAGATTTTTTTTTAATGTTTTTGAAAGAAGTCTCTTATGTTTATCAAGGCTATATTTATTTGACCAAAAATACAGTTAACCCGGAAATATGGTGAAATATTATTACAATTCAAAATAATATTTTTCTATTTTAATATGTTTTAAAATGTCATTTATTCCTGTAATGGCAAAGCTGAATTTTTAGCATCATTACTCCAGTCTTCAGTGTCACATGATCCTTTAGAAATCATTCTAATTTGTGAATGATTATCAGCTGTTACAACAAAATATGCGAGTTACTTTTTCGAAAAAGTAACAAGTTACTTTGTATTTAATCTCACTTTATTTACCAATGTCTTTGCTGCTGACCTTCGATGATCCAAATTAAACCATACTAATAAGCAAAATGGACTTTAGTTAAACATCACATTTGATTCATTTTTGTTTTTATTGCTGCACCCTCTACTGTACAGGCATGAATTTGCATTTCCTTCAGCCTGAGGCTTATTCATTTCATTTTTGGTCAGAAAGGGTACTTTTGCCAAAAACAGAACTTTTTTTAATTAAAAAGACATGCACGCCCAGGTGACAAAAAGTAACGCAAAAGTAATGTAACAAAAAGTAACTAAGTAATGCAATTAGTTACTTTTTTAGGGAGTAACACAATATTGTAACGCATTACTTTTAAAAGTAACTTTCCCCAACAATGATTATAAATGTTTACTGTCACTTTGGATCAATCCATCCTTGCAGAATCAAAGTATTAAATTCTTCACAAAAAACAAAACAAAACAAAAAACAAATCATAAAAATCTTACTGTCTTGTAAGTTTGTGAACTTTGATTAAAGAGCATTTAAGCCCTTACTCACAGAAGTTGCATATAGTCAGATTAGAGCTTAGACAGAGAAACTTGATTTTGTGAGCAATACGCATATGGTTAAAGGACAGTAGGCGGTCTGTGCTAGTACCTTAAGGCTGAAACTACCTTTGAAGTCATCACAAACACAGTTTAAAAGATTTCTGATTAGCTAAATAAAAGAAACTAATTAAATATCATACCAAATTACACAAGACAAAACACTAGGATGACAAGCTAATTACAGCGTGTCTCAAGGACTGCAGGCTCGTACTGTGATTACACTGCCAAAGCACAGCACGAGATGGAAAAATGAGAGAATGTGCGTTGGTTTTGGATTTTCTGTCTGGAAACTGTAGCTATTAAATCACAGGCCACTTGTCTTGCAGCACTAATCATTTATATACATCAGATAGTCACCAGATGGTTGGGCTCTCAAAACTGTGGCATAACTTTTAAAAAACACACTAGAATGAACGCGGGATGTGCCCAGATGGATCCTTCATTCCCAAACAGGTTTGGAATTGATGAATCGGTCTGTGTCCCCACCTGCTACGTCAAACTCAATCTCTAGTGTGACTTTGCTGGTGATGCTGGAGTCCCTCAGCAGCTGATTGGTCTCCTCTAGTGTGCTGTCCTCCGTGGGGATGCCGTTTATTGACAGGATGCGGTCGCCAATCTGCAGGATGCCGCACCTGTGCACAGAGAGCAGATTTAGCACACCATTCCTCTTACACTGGCCAACAGACTAACTGTGCTGAATGCATAAAATACAAAATAATGGACTAGTTGCAGAGGGAGAGGTGGTGCTACCCAGGCAATGTCTCGCATAGACCAGCCAACCACTTATATTATGCCAGCTGGCACCATTAAATAGACATTTGTGAGTGGATGTGACATTTTATGCAAAAATACAAACGTCCTCTTTGCTCCTGCCTCAAGGTCAGAGTAAAAGCACTTTTTAATAGCTGAGGGAACAAAACAATCTTTATTGAATTCCAAAATGGCTTATATGAGCCAAACAGAAGCAATTTTGCTTCTGATTTCAGCTAAAAACTCCACTAAAGCTAGTCATCATGAAGCATATGCTGAGTTTTGGATGCTGGTATCCAGCGTGGGCTGCTAGCATCCCTACCAACAAAAATCACATTGTCACATGTCACATTGTGATTAGAGACAAAAACCAATGGCGTTTTGTGATTTTAGAGCTATGTTGGAGGGAAAGATTGACTTTTGTGGTGCTTTTTTGTTATTTTTAGAGGTTGACAGCGTTAGTTACGTAAGGGATAATGTACATCCAGCCAGTTGTTATCTCAGAATAAACCCTGACAGGGTGAACAGGACCCCGATGCGAAGTGGAAAGGTCTTGAATCAGCCTGAAGGGGTTTATTCTGAGATAACAACCGGCTGGATGTACATTATCCCACTTATTACACGGCTACTTGCCACACAACAAGTAAATAATAAGACATGAAATATTGATAATTAGTCGAAATATTTGATTAGCTCTTTAGACGCAAAGCTTCCGTGGAGTGAGCAGTTGCTAGCGTGGCAAGTTCAAACTAGATGGATATTTAAGGGATATACGGGACAGCCACTTAAATAATTATGGGAATAAGAGATATTGATATTGATCCATGATACTGGATGACATAATTAAATAACTGTACACAAAATTTTGATTTGACTGAGTTTTAATATTATATTAGCTCACCAAACGCAAAATTTCCAGGAGGAAAACCATTCCTAGCAAGTGTATAGTGCTGCAGACTTCAGTTATCCGGATGAGCATGTGTTATCTGTTTTTAGCGGTTGTTATTAAGGAATAACATACCGCTGGATGGCGATATTTACGTGTAATAATATAGTAATATAGTATATTAGGAAACAAGTTGGGATGATAGCATACCAAGTCGATAGCCACTTCGATATCAAGTCGATGCTGAAATTTTAAAAATGTGACGATACCAGCATTTCCCCCTAGTATTTTGAGTGCTGTTGAGCAGATTCTTAAACACCTCTGATTGGCTATTGTGTTCACGCGCTCAACAGATATGTCTGTGATTGGCTACAATGATTAACGCTTCAAAAACATGTTGTAAATAGACATCTTTGACGCTCTTCAACAAGCGCTTGCACAGATACACACGGGAGCATTTGAAAGCAGGCGTCTATCAGCGGATATATTATGGATCTGCTGATAGACGGCTGCTTTCAAATACTCCCGTGTGTATCTGTGTAAGCGCTCGGTGAAGAGTGTCAAAGATGTCTATTTATAACATGTTTTTGAACGTGATTGTAGCCAATCACAGACATACAGTGGAGCAAAAAAGTATTTAGTCAGCCACCAATTGTGCAAGTTCTCCCACTTAAAAAGATGAGAGAGGCCTGTAATTTTCATCATAGGTACATTTCAACTATGAGAGACAAAATGAGAAAAAAAAATCCAGAAAATCACATTGTCTGATTTTTAAAGAATTTATTTGCAAATTATGGTGGAAAATAAGTATTTGGTCACCTACAAAAAAGCAAGATTTCTGGCTCTTACAGACCTGTAACTTCTTCTTTAAGAGGCTCCTCTGTCCTCCACTCGTTACCTGTATTAATGGCACCTGTTTTAACTCGTTATCAGTACAAAAGACACCTGTCCACAACCTCAAACAGTCAGACTCCAAACTCCACTACGGCCAAGACCAAAGAGCTCTCAAAGGACACCAGAAACAAAATTGTAGACCTGCACCAGGCTGGGAATTATTCGAAAATGGAAGACATACAAGACCACTGATAATCTCCCTCGATCTGGGGCTCCACGCAAGATCTCACCCCGTGGGGTCAAAATGATCACAAGAACAGTGAGCAAAAATCCCAGAACCACACGGGGGGACCTAGTGAATGACCTGCAGAGAGCTGGGACCAAAGTAATAGTATGGTCAGATGAAACCAAAATAGAACTTTTTGGTAAAAACTCAACTTGTCGTGTTTGGAGGAGAAAGAATGCTGAGTTGCATCCAAAGAACACTATACCTACTGTGAAGCATGGGGGTGGAAACATCATGCTTTGGGGCTGTTTTTCTGCAAAGGGACCAGGACGACTGATCCATGTAAAGGAAAGAATGAATGGGGCCATGTATCGTGAGATTTTGAGTGAAAACCTCCTTCCATCAGCGAGGGCATTGAAGATGAAACGTGGCTGGGTCTTTCAGCACGACAATGATCCCAAACACACCGCCCGGGCAACGAAGGAGTGGCTTCGTAAGAAGCATTTCCAGGTCCTGGAGTGGCCTAGCCAGTCTCCAGATCTCAACCCCATAGAAAATCTTTGGAGGGAGTTGAAAATCCGTGTTGCCCAGCGACAGCTCCAAAACATCACTGCTCTAGAGGAGATCTGCATGGAGGAATGGGCCAAACTACCAGCAACAGTGTGTAAAAACCTTGTGGAGACTTACAGAAAACGTTTGACCTCTGACATTGCCAACAAAGGGTAGATAACAAAGTATTGAGATTAACTTTTGTTATTGACCAAATACTTCTTTTCCACCATAATTTACAAATAAATTCTTTAAAAATCAGACAATGTGATTTTCTGGATTTTTTTTTTCTCATTTTGTCTCTCATAGTTGAAATGTACCCATGATGAAAATTACAGGCCTCTCTCATCTTTTTAAGTGGGAGAACTTGCACAATTGGTGGCTGACTAAATACTTTTTTGCCCCACTGTATCTGTTGAGTGCGTGAACACAATGGCCAATCAGAGGTGTTTACGATTGTGCTCAACAGCGCTCAAAATGCTAGGGGGAAATGCTGGTATCGTCACATTTTTAAAAATTCTGTAAGTACCGAAGTCGGTACTTTTGACAACGATATTATATATAGTATTATATTTTTGCATTGATAGCAGTATTCATCTTCAACAAGGAGATCAATAATACAAAATAAAAACAAAAATAAAATACTAAATAAACTATCCCTTTAAGAAGCTTGTTACTGGAAAAAGCGACATTATTGTGTAAACAGTAGTGAAAGATGTAGTTAAGTTGACAGCATCACCACTTCTGTTCCCCGACGCCGGTAGGTCTTTATCAAATCACCAACATTAGAAGGTTTATGTCCATCACTACAATTACAACTTAAGCTAGCAGCGAGAAGTCATCCCTGTTGCTTAGGTCAGTAATTACAGTGAAGTTGGGATGTAAATCCCCCTCAGTTGATGCGCAAGTTCATTTGGATGCCAGCTGAGGCTCTGCCGCTCAGGTAATTATAGTTAAGTACTTTGCTCTATCACGTAACGGCATAGTCAATCACAGCCCAAGCAGACTGGAAATCAGATCGTCACGGCCAGGCAGTTGTATATCATGTGTGATCATCGCATTATATCATCGATGAAGATGTGGCTCTGCGGAGGACAAGTTATAAGCTGCGAGAACAGCGCAGTGATGTAATAACTGGGCTTTGGGATGTGTTCAGATAATCAAAATCAGATTCGAGATTAAATATATTTAAAATTCCCAAAGGGAAGTTCACACTTCTCTGATAATGCAAACAATTAAGCCGCACCGAGCGCTGCGGTGTGAGGAAGGGCATCTGGAATATTAAAACCCAGAGTTTTAACTAGGTCAAATGAGGCACTGGAGAAGAACTGGAGATTAATATAAATCGTCTTTGGTGATCTTACCGCTCTGCCGGGCTGTCGGGGTCTATGTAAGCGATGAGCGGTGGAGAGGACAGGGTTTCTGTGGCAAAGACTCCTCCCTGGAGCTGGATCCCAAAGCCCATGATGGAGTCGCTAATGAGGGTCACCTCTGTTGTTTCTGTGTGGACCACCTGTCCAGCCAGTCCTACGGTACTGGAAGCCAGAGACACTACAGGAATGAAAAACAGGAAAACAGGGTCACAAATAGTGGAAAAAGTTCCTCGCAAAAACCTATAAAATTGATTTTTGCTCTTATTGGAGGACTATTATGTAAAAGAGCAGATTGAACTTTCTGCTTAACTTCTCTTTTGGCGATCAACATAAGGACAAGGAAAAAAGACAAAGGTTTGGTAAATTAAAACAATCCTTTTGAAGGTAATAGCGGTTTCTGTGCATCTCAGAGCAGCTTTTCCCTAGACTAAAAGGTTGAAAGCCATTTGAGTCTTTGCAGTGACTGAGCTGGATCTGTGCCCTCGCAGCAGATAAGAATTCAATGTGTCTGCACCAGTATCTTTGGACCAGCTAGGTGCGCTTTGAAATAAGAAAAGGCACTTTGATATAGAGCTAGTGTATTATATCGCAAACCAGACCACAGGGATTTTGGGAAACTCTTTCTGTAGATGGTGTGAATTATGAGGTTGTTAGAACTTATCTTACCATTCTGGGTCTGAAATGACTATATTATACAGTACTTAAATATAGGGTTGTCATTATACCAACATTTTGAGACTTTAATACCACCTCAAAACCTAATATGCTATTGAACAATGTTATTTTAAAAAATAAATATTAAGGATGCACCAGTATTATTTCTAACTGCTACTGCTCAGTGTTAATTTAGTATTATTTATATACTATTATAGTATTAATATTTAGAATTAGCTCATCTTTGAAATTCTATTTTTTTTTTTCCATTTTTAGTAATTTTAGGAAGTAAACTTAAACTTGTTTTATTTCAGCTACTTGCCAAGGCAACACTTCTAATTTTCATTGAAGTATTTTAATCTAAAATGTATTTTTTATTTCAGCTTTATTTCAAAAACAAATTTTTTTTGAAACAACAATTCAACAACTAGTTTTAGTTTTAGTTAATGATACAATACTGTTACTGCTAAGCTTTCATGTTATGGCAGACAACCAATAAACAGCCAATATTAAAATTCTACAGTATATTGTAAATTAAAATAAATAAAATAAACAAAAACAATTATAAAAAAATAAACACTTAAATACTTAAAACGCATATACAATTATAATATGTAATATGAAAAACGGATATTGTGTTTTTAAAAATTACTATAAAGTCCCCCAGTAGTCAATTTTATCCTTTAAAACTAATCTTTGATCACCAAAATGACATATATTTAAAAAAAATTCTTCATGCCTTAAAATAGCTTTAAAGTAAGTCTACACCCTTGCTTCATTTAGTATGCATGGATCTATAAATATGCTAATTAGCCCCGCCTCCACGAGTACAGAGATCCACACGGTCAACTTACTGAGGTAAACGCTGCACAATGGTATCGCTCTTTTCACCGCCGGACACATAACGGTAATTAATATATTAGCCTTTTGGTTGACTACATTATCAAACAGTTAATAATGTGTTGCTAATGTTACACAAACCATGTTCCTGTTTGCCATCTCAGAGTCAGACAGCTTTCTTCTAAAAATCTGCATCCTTACAAACGCTTTAATAACTCAGAACGTCAGTGGAGAAAGGCATATAGGTCATCATAACATCGTAATATACATCATACACCCGCTACATTGCTAAATCTACCTGATTTTTCATATCAACAGAAAAATATACCGGGATAACCTTCTCTTGAGACTCCGTTGCTTCAGAGCTGTCATAGTTAATAATATGGAGAAATGAGCACATGCAATTAAATATCCAATATCAACCAATATACAGTATATGAAATATCAACTGATAATGATAAACTAAATAACTGTTCACAAGTTTAAATCTATGTCTACTAGACAAACAAACAAGTCTGTGAAATAGATAGGCCCTGTTGTTTTTAGTGCTTTGATTGAGAGATTTTAAACCAGCTTACAGAGAAGCAGACAGGCACATAAGCATAACCAAAGTGATTTATACACTGTGCTGCGCCCCATTTACAATTGTCTATATCAATAAAGTCTCATGGGATACATCTCAATTGCAAAGCCACAGATTCGAACTGGGCTGCAAAAAGAACCAATTTTGCCCATGTTTATCGACAACAACTTGTGGAGATCTTTTTTCACTCAGCGTGCTTTCAAAAAGGCAAGTGAAAATGTGCTCTGACACACGAGTGCCTTTCACACCCTTGATTGACCAAGCATGAACTGTCATGTCAAGCACCAGGGAGCACAGACTGTAGTCAGGAGGTCTCTCTCCCCATAGCCACATACAGAAATCTGCCTCTGGGTTATCGACCTGAGCTAAACCAGGCTCGCTGCATTCTTAAAGAGCCTGTTATACTATTCGGATCGCTCTAGTGTGACTTCAGAGTGAGTCTATCCGAGATTGATGACCCTGCTCACAGGCTAGATTTACCGCACCAGACACCTTTATTGTTTTAAATGTGGTGACCTTTCCTTTTTTATTGGTAGTGAGGGATGAGAGAGGGAGGTTAAGGTGACGCAGATGAGGATGGGATGCCTCTTGGATGCTGAAATGCTTTTAGGGACGTGGCTGCTGTGAACATCGATCAACATTCGTTTGGGACTCCTTCTATCTGAAGCACTGAAAGTGATACTGACTGGTCTTTTTGAGAATGGCTCAGGGGCCACAGACTGTGAATTGACCCGACAAGGCTTTGTGCGCTTCAGAGTCTTGCTTCACGAGGCGATTCGGTTAAGTGGTGTCTTCGGTTTGTGGTAGACTTCAAAGGCTCTGACAGACAAGAAAACACCTGAGGGCTCATCGTCTACACATCTCAAAGAATTGCCAGCCAACTGACTCTCTCTAGCTCGTTTGCTTCCTCCTCTTCCTTCCTGCAAGAAATCTTCATTTCTGCTTCCCACAGACCAATGAGTCAGCTGTAACTTAAAATCCTTAGAATGAGTCAGAAGGGTTCTGAAACATCTTTTCTTCGGCAGAGAACAGATTTCGGTGGTTCTAAATTGGAAAAAAAAAAGCAGCTCTTTG
>RJVU01079805.1:6199961-6213752 GCA_003731715.1 Anabarilius grahami
TATATATATATACACACACACACACACACACACAGGTGCATCTCAATAAAATAGAATGTTGTGGAAAAGTTCATTTATTTCAGTAATTCAACTCAAATTGTGGAACTTGTGTATTAAATAAATTCAGTGCACACAGACTGAAGTACTTTAAGTCTTTGGTTCTTTTAATTGTGATGATTTTGGCTCACATTTAACAAAAACCCACCAATTCACTATATCTCAATACATTAGAATACTTCATGAGATCAATAATAAAAAAAAAAGGATATTTTAAACAGAAATGTCAGGCTTCTGAAAAGTATGTTCATTTCTATGCACTCAATACTTGGTTGGGCCTCCTTTTGCATGAATTACTGCATCAATGCGGTGTGGCATGGAGGCGATCAGCCTGTGGCACTGCTCAGGTGTAATGGAAGCCCAGGTTGCTTTGATAGCGGCCTTCAGGTCATCTGCATTGTTGGGTCTGGTGTCTCATCTTCCTCTTGACAATACCCCATAGATTCTCTATGGGGTTCAGGTCAGGCGAGTTTGCTAGCCAATCAAGCACAGTAACACCATGGTCATTGAACCAGCTTTTGGTACCTTTGGCAGTGTGGGCAGGTGCCAAATCCTGCTGAAAAATGAAATCAGCATCTCCATAAAGCTTGTCAGCAGAAGGAAGCATGAAGTGCTCTAAAATTTCCTGGTAGATGGCTGCGTTGACTGTGGCCTTCAGAAAACACAGTGGACCAACACCAGCAGATGACAATTGCAGCCCAAATCATCACTGACTGTGGAAACTTTACACTGGACTTCAAACAACATGGTTTCTCTGCCTCTCCACTCTTCCTCCAGACTCTGAGACCTTGATTTCCAAATGAAATGCAAAATTTACTTTTATCTGAAAAGAGGACTTTGGACCACTGAGAAACAGTCCAGTTCTTTTTCTCCTTAGCCCAGATAAGATGCTTCTGACGTTGTCTTTGGTTCAGAAGTGGCTTGGTACGTGGAATGTGACAGTTGTAGCCCATTTCCTGAAGACGTCTGTGTGCGGTGGCTCTTGATGCACTGACTCCAGCTGTAGTCCACTCCTTTTGAAGCTCTCCTAAATTCTTAAATCGGCTTCGCCTGACAATCTTCTCAAGCCTGCGGTCATTCCTTTCACTTGTACACCTTTTCCTACCACACTTTTTCTTTCCAGTCAACTTTCAATGAATATGCATTGGCACAGCACTCTGCGAACAGCCAGCTCTTTCAGCAATAACCTTCTGTGGCTTATCCTCATTTTAGAGGGTCTCGATGATCGTCTTCTGGACAACTGTCAAGTCAGCAGACTTCCCCATGACTGCTGTTGGGATTACTGACCTAAACCCAGTATTTATACCCTGAGAATGGTAATTTAATAGAACTTGAAATTAAATATTCTAATAATTTGAGATACTGATTTTTTTATTTTGATGAGCAGCAAGCTGTAATCATTAAAATGAAAACAAAAAAGTCTAGGTATATGTCTAATAAATCTAGAATATATTTAAGTTTTACTTTTTGAATTAAATTACAGAAAAAGAAAAAAAAAAACTTTTTCATGATATTCTAATTTATTGAGATGCACCTGTATATACACTATATTGCCAAAAGTTTTGGGATGCCTGCCTTTACGTGCACATGAACTTTAATGACATCCCATTCTTAATCCGTTTGGTTTAATATGGAGTTGGCCCACCCTTTGCAGCTATAACAGCTTCAACTCTTCTGGGAAGGCTTTCCACAAGGTTTAGGAGTGTGTTTATGGGAATTTTTGACCATTCTTCTAGAAGCGCGTTTGTGAGCTCAGGCAGTGATGTTGGCAAGAAGGCCTGGCTCACTGTCTACACTCTAATTCATCCCAAAGGTGTTCTATCGGGTTGATGTCAGGACTCTCTGCAGGCCAGTCAAGTTCTTCCACACCAAACTCACTCATCCATGTCTTTATGGACCTTTCTTTGTGCACTGGTGCGCAGTCATGATGGAACAGGAAGGGGCCATCCCCAAACTGTTCCCACAAAGTTGGGAGCATGAAATTGTCCAAAATATCTTGGTATGCTGAAGCATTAAGAGTTCCTTTCACTGGAACTAAGGGGCCAAGCCCAACTCCTGAAAAACAACCCCACACCATAATCGACCCTCCACCAAACTTTACTCTTGGCACAATGCAGTCAGGCAAGTACCATTCTCTGGGCAACCGCCAAACCCAGACTCGTCCATCGGATTGCCAGACAGATTAGCACGAATTTGTCACTACAGAGAACACGTCTCCACTGCTCTAGAGTCCAGTGGCTGCGTGCTTTACACCACTGCATCCGACGCTTTGCATTGCACTTGGTGATGTAAGGCTTGGATGCAGCTGCTCGGTCATGGAAATCCATTCCATGAAGCTCTCTACGCACTGTTCTTGGGCTAATCTGAAGGCCACACGAAGTTTGGAGGTCTGTAGCTATTGACTCTGCAGAAAGTTGGTGACTTCTGCGCACTGTGCGCCTCAGCATGCGCTGACCCCGCTCTGTGATTTTACATGGCCTACCACTTCGTGGCTGAGTTGCTGTTGTTCCCAATTGCTTCCACTTTGTTATGATACCACTAACAGTTGACCGTGGAATATTTAGTAGTGAGGAAATTTCACCAATGGACTTATTGCACAGGTGGCAACCTATCACGGTACCATGCTTGAATTCCCTGAGCTCCTGAGAGCGACCCATTCTTTCACAAATGTTTGTAGAAGCAGTCTGCATGCCTAGGTGCTTGATTTTATACACCTGTGGCCATGGCAGTGATTGGAACACCTGAATTCAATGATTTGGAGGGGTGTCCCAATACTTTTGGCAATATAGTGTATGTATGCTGCTGAGAACAAAATTTTATGAAAACAATTAATCAAAGGCATCAGTAAACTATTATACAAAGTTTATTAATACACATTTGAGTGATTCCGAGAATGTAAAGTTGATGAAAAATGGCAAAAAAAAAAACAAAAAAAATTCTAAGTGGCACTAAACATACCTGTACAAAATTATTCAACCCCCAAAAGTAAAATTTTGTGCAGAATCGTTTATTCTTTATAACCTCCAACAAAGGCTGCCTGTAAGTGCTTAAAAGCTTCTGTCACCTCTCTACTGCAATCTTGGCCCATTTCTTGCTTGAAAAAGCTTCCAGATCACAGATAGTATTTGGTTTCCATGTTACCTCTGCTTTCTACAAATTCCACCAAATATTTTCAATGAGATTTCAATCTGAAGACTGTACAGGCCACTCAAGAACATTCTACGACTGATCCCTGAACCAAGCTTAAGTACATTTGTATGTATAATTTGGGATGGCTGTCCTGCAGGAAAGTCCATTGATCATCAAGCTTCAGTCCCTGCACCAAAGGCATCACCATCTTTAGCAAAATGGCTTGATTCTTCAAAGAATTCATGATGTCCTTCATACAGTCAAGATGTTCCTGCAACAGCAAAGAACCCCCATAACAAGACTAGACCACCTCCATGTTTGACCATGGAGATGGTGTTGATCTGCTCATAAGCTTTGCTGAATGCCACTCTTGACCAAGAAGAACTTAAAAGTCTGACTTGGATATGCTTAAATTCATTTGGATATACCTGTGGAGTTGTTTTCTTCTGGGTTCTACGTCAGAACGCCGGCTCATTATTGGCTGGCTCCTGCATCAGCATCGTGGTGCTCACGTGAACAGCGTTGGCCAATACCGAGTCGGCGTTGTGATGTAGAACCCGGAAGCGGTGCACTGTGTTTACAATGTAAACAGCATGGGAGAATGACAGGGAAAAGAAGAAATTTTTGAATAAAGTCATTATTTTTGTTTTGTTTTTGCATTTTTAATTTGTGTTCTGAAGATGAACAAAGGTCTTAGGGGTGTGGAACAACATGAGGGTGAGTAATTAATGACAGAAATTTCATTTTTGGGTGAACTAACCCTTTAAGTGTATGCCACAGCCTATCTGTGTCTTGCTGAAGATGTCCTCTTTTATTGTAATTATATTTTCCTCTAGCAGAACATATTAACTGACAACTGCATGGAAATCATAAACGAGGACTGTAGGCATTAGACAACAATTAAATTATGCTAATATTCTCCTGGTGAGAAGACACGGTGCTAGTTCGGTCACAGTACATTAAACGCAGACTGGTTTGTTCCGGACCACGGAAACACAGAAGGGGAACGTTAAAATTAGTATGACACCGCCTCCAACAGGGGTAAACAAGATTTAGAAAAGACATCAGTGAAAGCTTTTTACAGTTACCCCAGCAGGAGAAGAGACGATAGACTCTGTGTGTCTGTTTATGGTGTGTGTGGACAAGACAGATAGTTTCACCTCACATTCACTGCTTCATTGACTCTGCGTTTGATCTCGCAGTAGACACTTTCTACAAATAGGGAACAAATTCTTCCAAAAACCTTATTCAACAAGGGCTCACAACAAAATACATGAGATTTATCCCTATAAAGCTTTACAAAAAGTAACAGGACACCAAACTGTGCTAGTATAAAGCGCATTTGAAAATGGCACTGCTTTCTGTGTTATCGCTCCGTGTAAGGAGATGGGTTGGCATCGCATCCAGACGTGTCATTGCTGTCTGATGGGTGACTTTGCAGCATGTATCTCCCTCCCTCCATCGCTCCAGTCTCTCTCTCTCTCTCTTTCAGTAGTGTCTGAGAGCTTTATTCTGTCCCTGTGAGCCAGTGACAGTAAAGGCCTCAGGAGGGACTTTTAACAAACCAATGCTACTTTGTATGCTAGAAGACGTCACTCATGCAAAAGCTGGAAAAGCTGAATCAGCGGTACTGCATGCAGTGAACCCATCCTCACTCATTTGCCTTTGCACTATAGGCTGTCAGAACATATCTTGGGCAACTGGGCTCCTTGATATGACTGCCACTGCTTCTGTGCAGAGCTCTGCGGACAGTAAAATCAAGGTTCTATGCAAATTGGGCTCATTTGGAGCATCAGTGAAGTTAATCAAGCTTTAATTAAGCTTTCAATTTGGGCCAGTGAGGCAATGAACAATTTGCTGCTCTTTGAGCTTCACAGCAGTTGGTTGAAACAAGGTGATTGCTGATAAGCTGCTAATATTCATTAGCATTTCTTGGGCCATTATTTCATACAAATTCAAATATTTTGGCAAAAAGCCTCTAGATTATTAAAAACATATTCAGTCAAGCATGTTTAATTATTTATTAAGTAGTATTTATTCATATTTTTTTTTAATTTTTCATTATTTTCCATTTTCTATTTAAAGGTACAATATGTAATATTTTCTGTCTGCTAGAGGTCGCTAGAGGCCTATTCAAAACAAAGGCGTAGCTTGATGACGCCAAGTTTAAGAGCGGAATCTTGGGACATGTGGTCTCCACGTCAACGGACGGTGCAAAAGAATAGGGATAGGACACAGGAAGAAATCATGTTCATGGATGCGATTTTTAACATTACTGTAGTATAAAGCAGAGCAGGAACAAGTGTTGTGGGAGCTGAACGAGGCCGCTGGAGCGATTGCGAGACACTTGTTTGATGCACACTGCAGTAAGATAGATCGATGTTAGAATATCATATTAATAAATGCTGGATGACTTGTGTTGATAAATGGCATGCAATTAATTTTTAAACATTGTACGATGGAGAAAATTCTGTATTACTGTTACTAAAAATAAAGCTGCATCTGATTATGCAATGTTAGCTACTTGACAAAATAGTGTTTTTCTCTGAGGCATGGTAAAGCATGGTACTCACAAAAAAAAAAAAAAAAATCAAGAAAATTATATTTAAACAATAAGACTAAACGTGTTGAGCTATATAACAACAATTAGTTTTCTGTCTATAAATATATCAAAACAGTTGTTTCCTTGTCTATTAAAACGTGTAATATATTAAAGCGTCTTTGGTGTTTCCATGGTTTCTACAAAATAAAACCGGAAACCGAGGCAGACCGAGGGTTAACGCAGGTTAAAATTGCAATTTTCTCATGATTTACAAATAGTTGG
Source organism: Anabarilius grahami (assembly GCA_003731715.1). NCBI lineage: Eukaryota > Metazoa > Chordata > Actinopteri > Cypriniformes > Xenocyprididae > Anabarilius > Anabarilius grahami. Next base: position 6,205,972 of record RJVU01079805.1, read on the forward strand.
AAACATTTGGGATATTGTAAGTACTCAAGTGAAAAAAATATATAACACTGGCCTAGTGGTTTTTGGATATTTTACTGCAAAAATATTACATATTGTACCTTTAAGTTTTCGTATTTTGTGACGTCATTTTTATTATTATTTTTTTTTAATAAAATAAAATTAGCTTTTCATCTAATATTTATATATTATCTTATTTCAAGCTTTATTTCAATTTCAGAAAACTACTTTTAATATTTGTACTTTTCATTTATCAATTACAACACTGGTTCAAATGCTGCCTTCACATGCTTTTTAGAATTATCATAAAGACGTGTTTCCTACACTGTAAACCCCAACGCTCAAATTAATTAATTGGTTTGAGTAGGACAAACTTAAAACAAATTAGTTCAGTCAAATTAACTTTCATGAGTATTTAGCACTTTTTTTCTTTCAAGTTCACAGAACTAATATATTTTTTTGTTTCTTTTTTTTTTTTTTTTTTTTTTTTTTTTTTTTTTTTTTTTTGAGTTTTATGAACTGATTTCTTTTAATTTAGACAAACTTAAGTTTAACAAACTGGGCTGGAATCTCTATTTCCCAGCATGCTTTGCCCATGGCACTCGAAAGGGAGAGTAAATGCTAAAATTAAGTGTTATATAGTGTTTTTTGCCAGATTAATGTTAAGTGGGAGATTTAGTAGTGATTAATGTTTTGTTATGCTAATTTAGAAAAGTTTTTGTTAATGTGGGTTTTTGGAGAGTTACCATCATGGTGACAAGTAATGCATGTGGCTTGGTTTGAGAGCAAGTATATTAAAGCTTTATATTGTTGTACTCATTCAGCAAGTGCTATATCATGCTATTGTTGACATGTTAGCAATTTAGCAAGTTAGCTTTTTCTGAATTAGCTTGTTATAGCTAGCTAAGTTTACATTAATAAATATGTTTACATTAAGGTTACATGATAATTTTAAGTTAAATGTATGAATTAGTGTGCTCAAACATTGCACATGAACGAAAGTTTAATGCGATGAGCTCGTAATCATGACTTCAGAAGTGGGAATTATCAAATTTCCGATAGCACATGAAGGCACCATAAGTTTTGACTGGTAGTGTAAAACAAAACCTACTTAAATCTGGTTATTTCATTTAAAGGTGCCCTAGAACTTCTTTTTAAAAGATGTAATATAAGTCTAAGGTGTCCCCTGAATGTGTCTGTGAAGTTTCAGCTCAAAATACCCCATAGATTTTTTTTTATTCATTTTTTTAACTGCCTATTTTGGGGCATTATTAACTATGCACCGATATATAGGTTGCGGCCCCTTTAAATTCTCGTGCCTTGCTCGTGCGCTTGCCTTGAACAGCATAAACACAGTTTACACAGCTAATATAACCCTCAAAATGGATCTTTACAAGATGTTCGTCATGCACGCTGCATGCATGCTTCGGATCATGTAAGTAGAGTATTTATTTGGACGTTTACATTTATTTCTGAATGAGTTTGAGGCTATGCTCCGTGGCTAACGGGCTAATGCTTCACTGTTGGAGAGATTTATAAAGAATGAAGTTGTGTTTATGCATTATACAGACTGCAAGTGTTTAAAAATGAAAATAGTGACGGCTCTTGTCTCCGTGAATACAGTAAGAACTGATTGGTAACTTTAACCACATTTAACAGTACATTAGCAACATGTTAACGAAACATTTAGAAAGACAGTTTACAAATATCACTAAAAATATCATGATATCATGGATCATATGTCAGTTATTATTGCTCCATCTGCCATTTTTCGCTGTTGTTATTGCTTGCTTACCTAGTCTGATGATTCAGCTGTGCACAGATCCAGACGTTACCGGCTGCCCTTGTGTAATGCCTTTCATAATGTTGGGAACATGGGCTGGCATATGCAAATATTGGGGGCGTACACCCCCACTGTTACGTAACAGTCGGTATTATGTTGAGATTCGCCTGTTCTTCGGAGGTCTTTTAAAGAAATGATATTTATATAAGAAGGAGGAAACAATGGAGTTTGAAACTCAGTGTATGTCTTTTCCATGTACTGAACTCTTGTTATTCAACTATGCCAAGATAAATTCAATATTTAATTCTAGGGCACCTTTAAGCTGAACTACCAGTCTGACCAGGCTACAGTATAGTTGGGCGAAGAGCTGGTTTCTCAACCGGACCAGCTGAAAAATGCCCCTCTAAAATTAGCAGACCAATCTGACCAGGCTAGGAGGTCAACTAAGACCAGCAAACCAGCTTAGGACTAAGAAGTTTTTAAGCAGTATAGCAACTGTATTTGTGGGATGAATCAGTATGTCTGCTGCGTTTGCCTTTTTAGTTATGAATATTGTCCATTATGATATATTATACTCTGGTGTGCTCCTCTGATTAAGCATGTTTCATGAGTTAGAGTAAAATAAAAGCTGAGGAAAGACTCAATACAACTATTACAGACCCATTATGGAATCATTTTTCTAAACAAACAGCGTCTATGAGGCCATGCTCATGGCAGTAACCTGAAAATAAATGTGTGTAATAGATGAGATGCTCTGTTTCTGTGCGCTATGTATATTAGACAAACACAAGCGGCAGGCAATGCGGTAGGAGAAACTATTAAAAGTGATGTTCAGAACAAGTGCAGCCAAGTAAATTAAACAATTCAAAGTCATATAAAAAATGGACAGTTAAATTAGGCAAATTATTTTGTCATTTTAAAATACCGCCTTATATCCCAGTGTAATGAAACAACTAAAGAAGCCATTTATAGGGGGACTTTGCATCTGTGGCGCTATGTTTGTTAAAGCAAAGCGAAATGTCAATTTCTAATACAGCCGGTGGCATGATTTCAGGGCGGGATAACATGTTTGTCCAAACCATGGAAGAATGGTATGGTTTCTTCCAAACCCCACTTCCTTTAACACCCACAGTAAATAACCAAGCAGCTACAAATGCAACGAAAAACAGCAACTCACAAACAAGTCAGTTACTGAAAGTTACCATGAACGAGGTCAGTGTCATGGGCAACTGATTAACCATTTTCCAGTCCCAGCATTTGTTTATTGGTCTTGTTGACAAAGCCCGCAGATCGAAGTGAAGTGAAGTGAAGTGACAGTCGTGGCCTAATGGATAGAGAGTCGGACTTGTAACCCAAAGGTCATGGGTTCGAGTCTCAGGTCCGGCAGGGATTGTCGGTGAGGCGAGTGAATGTCCAGCGCTCTCCCCACCCTCAATACCACGACTGAGGTGAGACCCTTGAGCAAGGCACCGTACCCCCAACTGCTCCCCGGGCGCCGCAGCAATGGCTGCCCACTGCTCCGGGTGTGTGTTCACGGTGTGTGTGTTCACTGCTGTGTGTGTGCACTTGGATGGGTTAAATGCAGAGCACAAATTCCGAGTATGGGTCACCATACTTGGCCACATGTCATGTCACTTCACTTCACTTCACTTCGATAACACCCCACACGGTATGAAAGCGTGGTCGGGTAATTATCTGCGGCATAGGAGGCGACGACAACGCTGCTCAGTTGAAGGATATGAAATATCTTTCAGGATCTAATTACTGGGTAGCCAGAGGTGTAATTTCCCTCTTTCGCTTGGCGGCTTCAGATATGGGAAGAGAATGCTGAATGTGTTCTCTTCAGGTAAGTTCTATCACACTCGCTGATCTTATTCAGATTCAGAGCCCAGTCGCGAGGGGGAAGGGAAGGAAGGAAGGGAAGCATGTGCAACTCGTCTGAATGTACAGATAAAGACAGACTATCATACCGGAGACAGGAAGAATAATAGACGTATGGCTCTTCTTTAATACCAAGCAACCTTATTGCAATTATGTTGGAGTTTTATTGCTTTCGTCACTTTCAGTGGCTTGACCAAGCTTCTCTTTTCGTGCACTTTCATGCACTTAGCATAATGAGGCATTTATAAAGGTTCATTTCTGAATTACTGTAGGCAGTATATTCAACCTCCTGACTTATGTTTCGCACAAAGAATGGCAAAGGCAGCTATAAAAATTCAAAACCTAATATTAAAGTCAAGACAAGTCCCTGGCCAGAGCCTGCATGAGGTGCTGATACATTAGAGAAGTTTTACAGGAAATCAATAACCAAGCCTTTTTCTGTTTACTTCAGCCATTCTGATAAAAACGAAAGGTTTCAAAGAATGATTCAAAGTGAAACTGGGAAAGAACCAACAGTAAATCTGTTGTTTTACATGTTTTATCCTCTCCACATCTAATTATCCAATATACTCTACAGAGCCAGAAAAAAGGTCTTTGGCTATTGCTTTGCGCTTTGTGGAAATTTCAAGAGAGCAAGACAAGTTAAAAAAAAAGTACTTTCAAAAACATGTCTCAAGATTCAAGGTTTCATTCACAGTTTTGCTCCATCAAGCTGGTTGAAAAGAATGCATGCTACTGCACATGAAGGCTTTCAAGCCTCAAAAAGGATGCAGAGGCAACATAAAAGCATAATAGAATTGGTCCATACAATGCATTGAGTGAGGAACAGATCAAATTTAAGTAGCGATTCACGGGAAAAAACTTGTTTTGAATCAGACTTTTTGAATAAATTGTTGATCTGGGTTCAGAAAACCAAATGATTCATTCTATCAAGTGTGAAGGGGTTTGCTTCCAAAATCCACTGCTGCTTCAATGTACATCTTTTACTAAGGGGTTGAATTCCGAAATCCACTGACGCTTCAATGTACATCTTTACTAAGGGGTTGGATTCTGAAATCCACTGCTACTTCAATATACATCTTTTACGGAAAGGTTGGATTTTGAAATACACTCCTGCTTCAATGTACATCTTTTACTGAAGTGTTGGATTCTGAAATCCACTGCCGATTCAATGTACATCTTTTACTAAGGGGTTGAATTCCTAAATCCACTGACGCTTCAATGTACATCTTTTACTGAAGGGTTGGATTCTGAAATACACTGCCGCTTCAATGTACACTCTAAAAAATAAAACATTGGTTCAACAAAAAAAATATGTTAACGTTTTCCACTAGAATTTTTAACTTAAGCCAATTGGGAGAATTACATTAATTCAAAGCAATATTTTGAGTTGATCCAACATAATGTTTTAAGTAAGGTGAAGATGCTTTTTTTGCCACAATAAAAACACATTTCTAAGTAACATGAACTTACCAAGCACCGCTTGTCACCATGATGGTAACTCTCCAAAAACCCATATTAACAGAAACTCTTCTAAATTAGCATAACAAAACACTAATTACTGCTAAATCTCCCTTACCAATAATCTTGTGCAAAAAACATTATATAACACTTAATTTGAGCATTTACTCTCCCTTTCAAGTGCCATGGGCAAAGCATGATGGGAAATATAAATCCCAGCCCAGTTTCACGTCTAAATTAAAAGAAGTGTTCATACAACTCAAAACAATGTTTACACGTCATCAGATTGTATTTTACATTAACAGAACTTAAAATTAAATACATTTTTGATTAACTGAAAATGTTAAACTGTGACAAGTCATGATAGTATATCGAATCAATAGGCATAATTTGTGTGTCATCCAAGCTCAATAAAATAACAATTACAAGTAAAAAGTCTAACAGCATTTCAGAACTTGATCTTTTATTTCACAACAATATATATATTTAAGTAATGACTAAAGGTCCCCTGAATTAGTTTTTAGAGTGTACATCTTTTACTGAAGGGTTGGATTCTGAAATACACTGCCGCTTCAATGTACATCTTTTACTGAGGGGTTGGATTCCGAACTCAATCTGGGTTGGATTCCAACTCAATCTGTTCCTCACAAAGATGTGAAATGCTACTGAATATAGTGCACCATCATGTGCACCACTTTTATGGTGGTTTTGCATTGTGTTTGAAGCTTAAAAAATGTCTTTTGTGCTTCACAGAAGAAAGTCGTAGAAGTTTGGAATGAAATAATTTTTATTTTTGGGTGAACTAGCCTTTTAAGAATGAGGCCTCATTTTGAATTGTATGAAATGTTTTGTTTCTTGATTAATAAAAAACAGATTAGTTGAAAAATTCATCACAAAAAATGCATCAAACGTACTTGAGCTCTTGTAGTCTTTCTTCTTCAGTTTGCGTCTCATCATGGTGCCGCGGGGACTTGTGGGATACATGGTGCGTGGCAGCGTGTTCATGTTGAGTGAGCTCAGACTGTAGGCACTCATGGAGGTGGGAGAAAAGGATGAACCCAGAGCTGTGTGGGAAAGAGAGGAATGTTTTACCAAAACTCTCATTATCAATTCTCAATGACTCATTTCAAAACCTCATATATTTAGTATATAAAGTTCAGTTTAGCTTAGTAGAACACTTCTAGTTTATTCCATTACAAATTACATCATCAGTACAACAATCTGAGAATTTCAAAATGTCTTAGTATGGTTTATCTTTCTTCTGCTTTAAAGACAGCTGCACTCAAGCTGTATGAACTCCATTAATCTTTATGATCTCCAGCATGATTTGAGATGATTCAATGAGAATCTTGAGCTTCAATGGAAGAACAAGTGACTTTCTGTACAAAGATGTCGATGGCAAAAAATTTACTTAGATTAGTAACCTAGAAAGAGTGCAAAATCTGTATTTTTTTCCTATCATTTTGTGTTTTAAATGTTCAAATTCCATTTTTCTACTGAACTTTTAAACCCTAACATTTTCTAACAGGTACTGGAAATGAGAGCCACGGTTGGTCACCATTCGAGGAAATGCACAAAACAACTCATTAAAGCACAGCAGACTGTGCCCTCATATTTGATATTGTGTGAATGGTGGTAAGACTTCATCAAAGCACATCTCTAAAAATACTCCCCAAATGCCTAAAAGCCACTTCTTATCACAGAGCAATGCCTAAGAACCAGATCACAGTTCATACTGATCAGATAGAGAGCTTCAAAGCCTTTTTTTTTTTAGCACTCACAAAAAAAAAATCCCAACTGGCAGAACGTTACTACTACAAAAAAAATATGTTTTATTTGGCTGGGACACTGGTGATGCTGAAAACATGGCAGGATTAGAGCAGATTACAGTCTTATTTTTGTATTGCTGTTTGATACAGTTTGTCTGCTCTTGGCACATGGAAAGACATTTTGCCTTTCTATCTTTTTTTTAAAACCACTAAACCATCTACAGCCATAATGAGGCCTTCTGGTCGACTTGAGTATTTTATAGGAAGAGCTCTTCCAAATCCAAACGTTAAAAATAGTTAATGTCCAGCAAATGCTGGCTAATTTGTCTTAAGGGAAAAAGAAAACAGCGGCTTAAGTAATACAACTCTTGGGGGTATTTCACACGTATCAAGGACACATCTTTCAAAGATGGAAAAAGTCTTTGAATTCACAGAACCGAGGGGGATACATAATCCAGGAATAAAAAAGAAACTGTGACTAAAAAGTATTGATGGAGTGACAGTAAATGATGTGAAGCCACCAGCACTGAAGTGCCCACAGCATCTTTATGACTCTCCTGAATGGAGAATGTGAAACATGACTGTGAAGGTTGGGAAGGTGCCGCAAGAGATTTCAGTCGCGTTTCTAACTTTAAAATTCAATCATATATGTGATATAAGTGGCAAACAGTTACATTGCTGGAGGCTGGCAGGTTGCTGTATTGGTTGCTGCAGGGGTTTTCAAACTCAAGTCTGCAGGGGGGTGTTAGGATATGATAACACTTTACAATAAGTTTACGTTAGTTAAAAATGAAATACTTCTACAGCATTTATTAATCTTATTTAATGTTAATTTAAACATTTACTAATAAATAATTAAAATCAAATATATTTTTGAACATTCATTTATA
>RJVU01079805.1:6213777-6233246 GCA_003731715.1 Anabarilius grahami
GATTAACGTAAATTAACAATTAAACATGTTTAACGTTTCCCCTTTTTTAAATTTTTTAAATTTAATTTTGCTTTCTAAAGCTGGTTGAAAATCATCAGATTAATCAACTATTTTATCAAGCATAATAAAAAAGTAAAATATGAAAATTTTAATTTATTAATTTGTAAATTTATTTATTAAAAATTATGATAAAAATTTTCATATTTTTTTTAAGGGTTTATACATCTAACATTAATGTATTGTAGAAAAAAATTTGTCTTTACAAAATAATATAATTATTTTTCTCGCACAGTACACTAAAAATGGAAAATGCACTGTTAATTTTCTGCCAGGACATTATCCAGTAATTTTAAGGAAATTTCCATTAACCCTAAAACTAAACGCAATGCATAATTCAAAATACAAGTAAAGCACCTGTATTAAAAAAATAATAACAATATAGAAAATTCCTTCATATTTATACAGTAGTCTTTTTTTTTACAGTGTATAAAGGAGTCTTTACAAATGAAATTAATATGGCTGCCATTATATAAGGGAGTTTTTCACTAGATGACCACCCTACTTTGGGGTCATTTGCATCAAAATGTTCCTTACACTGTAAAAAAATATTTTCATGATTTGTTATCATAACATTTTTTCTTTTTTCAAATCAACTTAGATAATTAATGTGGTTCAGATAACATAATATTTTGAATTACTGTTGATTAAACCAATCGCCGTCATTGTATTAACTCAAATTTTTAATTTAAATGAACTCAATTTTAAGGCAACCAGGTAACTTACTTTAAGTTAAACCAACAATTCTTTTTTTTTTTTTTTTTTTTTTATTNTTTTTTTTTTTTTTTTACAGTGTAGGTTGCATTATGTCACTACTCATTTTCATAGTTAAATTTGGTCATATCATGAATTGTCTCTGTCAATCACGTCACCTCTAAACACCAACTATCACTGAAAATGAAGAACTTCCAGTTGCTTTAGCGTTGCAAATCGCTGTCAGTGTAAACGAACAAGTACAGGTCATCTCTAACAGTCTCACGGTGTCCTTGAAATGCATAGAGCGCCAGCTAAAGAGATCGATAGAGCCCTGATGGCTGGAATTTATAGTAATGAGTCCGTATAATCAAATCAGACTCACTAAAAAGGCTGCTGAAAGAGGAATAGCATGACCTACAAACACAAATGTGGAGTGCTTTTGTAACAAGTGACAATCTCCCCATCTTATCAGCCAATTAGAGAGCAAATCTAGGGCCTCATGATGTCAGTTATCATTGACTACATGTCGCAGAATATATTTGAGACTATAAAGTCCATCCATGACCGCACAGGGAGAAATTATCAGGTCACATTGCTAGAATGTCAATAGTGCAATATCGCTTCCTTAACAAGGATTATGTTCCATATCCCCCAAAGAATGGCAACACAAAGGAGTCCTGTGGATTCACTGTGTATCTTCTGCACAACAAAAACCACACAAGTCTCCCTGAATGGCTCAGTGCTCGTCTGGCTTTGTACGGCGAGTCTGAGCTTTGCCGTAATATGCTCTCGCCTCTGGTAGAATAGAGCTCAGCTACGCCCACAGTTGGAGAATAAAGGCCAGATATAATACAGAGGAAGAGAGCAGTAGAGAGAGAGAAAATCAGTCTTTAGCCTCAGCATAGTTAAGAGACAAGGAAACAGCCAGGGAACAAATTAGTTCTGCTCTGTTTTCCAAAGAGATCAAATGAAACACGCTAAAAAAGACAAAAACAAAAACAGTCTTATCAAATAAAGCGCAAATGAGACATTCTAACGAATTAATTCCTGTATTACATATCACATTTATGTGAAAGCGTGACGCTAGCAACGGCAAGGTTGTGGGCTCGATTCTTAAAGAATGCATGATTTAAACTGATTGTATGATATATAGAATATAAATATATACAGGATTCACAAGAGACATCAATCATTATTAAGGGTTAGTTCACCCAAAAATGAAATTTCTGTCATTAAGTACTCCCCCTCATGTCGTCCCAAACCCATAATACCTTAACACAAATTAAGATATTTTTGATGAAATCCGAGGGTTTCTGAACCACACATAGGCAGCAACGTCATTGCACCTTTTAAGGTCCAGAAAAGTAGTAAAGACATCGATAAATAGTCAACATGACTACAGTGGTTCAACCTGTTATGAAGTGACGAGAATACTTTTTATGCGCAAAAACAAAACAAAAATAACAACTTTATTTAACAATTTGAACTGTTGTCATACACAGTTGACGTAGTGAACGCAGTTCAACACTTCCGTGTTTACGTCTGAATGGCGGCTCATCATTGACAATAGTTCAAATTGCTAAATAAAGTTGTTATTTTTGTTTCGTTTTTGCACACAAAAAGTATTCTCGTTTCTTCATAACATTAACGTTGAACCACTGTAGTCACGTGGACTATTTTAACAATGTCTTTAATACCTTTCTGGACCTCAAAAGGTTCAATGACGTTGCTGTGGTAAAGAAACCCTGTTCCGAAGATGAACAAAGGTCTTATGGGTTTGGGATGACATTTCATTTTTGGGTGAACTAACCCTTCTAAGATAACTTTAAATCTTACATCTTCATCAATATCTATATAACATCTTCAATCCCATTGGTTGTCGCTGCTCATTTGCATAATGTTGAACTCCACCCAACTTGATTAAGGTCTGTTGCTCATGTGGCATCGATTAGCCAAATCTCTTTGAAAATATACGAGACCTTGAGTTTTTATTAAACAATAAAAATGAAAATCAATTTGGAAATATAAGTTATAAAGCCAAAACCCATAAAATAATGGAATAAATTTGTTACTGATGAGACATGAGGAGGATACAAGAGGATGAGGATGAAGGAGAAGGGAAGGAACATTACGGGGGTTGTTTGGAGAGGTTTTCTGCTTGGTCTGGCTGCGGGACTGGTCGGGGTGGTAGGTGTTATAGTGTTGATAAGGAAGGAAGTTGCTGTTGTTGTTGGTTCCGGATTCCCAGGGCAACGTCCGGTTACTCCTCTGCACCTTGACTGGCCACACGGAGAGGAGAGAGAGAGGGCGGACGTGAGCAGGAAAAGCATACAACACCACATAAATGCCAATGTATAACAGATAACAGATCAAACATGCAAGGAGAGGTTTTTCAAACTGTGCTTGACCCTGGAATAAAACCACCATGATTAAAAATGACCCTAGTTTATCAATTTCATTTTTGAAATGCCCGATTGGGCTTCTGTGAATGGACAGAAATGGACAAAAAACAAGCCCAAGCAAAATAAAATATTGCAAATATTTGGAAAATTTGTTGCAGGGATAGTTGACAAAATAATAATATTTTGAAGAATTTTTTTACCGTTTTTGTCAATTCAATGAAGGTCAATGCATCCAAAATAAAATAAAATAAAATAAAATATTGTGATGGATTATACCTTTAAGAAATGTTCTTGGTTGAGGCAACCAATGTCACAAATACTGCAGTCTGCAGACCTCACAAAAATGCACCTGCAAGCTACCTAGCAACATCTTCTGAGACTTTCAGTTATACATAGTAGACAAGCTGACTAACACGTTTTTTTATCTACAGTAGCAGGCACAAAAAAACAAACAAAAAAAAAAACACTCACATAGCAAGGTCTTAAATATCCAATAGCTAGTGCTCCCCTCAAAGAGTCCTCCTAGGAATACACAACTATGGACACCTGTATTGATCATTTTCTATTTTGGCTCCTTTCTGTTTTCACAGTTAATTTTAGCAGCATGTTCACTGTGCTTTCAAACACACAAGCACAGCCTCAAAAGATAGACTACAAAAGCAGTCTCAGAGAGAGAAGAAAGAGGCAAACTGGAGGGCAGTGGCTGCAGAGGGGATTAGACAGGAAAGAGACTCGGTGAGAGGTGAAGGAGGAGTGTGTTTTTGTGTAAGGCAGGAGACCAGGGATCCATCATTATGATAGCATCAAACAGTAGCACAGAGTTGAAAGACAGTGAAGAATCCATTGAGACCGAAGGTAATCAGGCTTGGACAGATAAGAGCAATTACTTCTACAATTATGTGTGTGTAGGGGAAATAAAGAGAGATTGTTCATGAATCATAGAGGGGAAGGTGCAAATGAAAATATGAAGTGTTTTTGCATGCATCAACAATGTAGAATCTCTATACTAAGGGTATGAACAAATTAATATAATCAAGATTAATCTCTTGAAATGAAATATAATATAATATAATATAGCTACTCAGCATTTTCACTGGTCACAGTGAATTTTGACAGATACCATGGGGAAAACCTGGAATATAGATATTTTTAATATCTCATAATTTGGCAGCAGGTATATTTGGCAGCTGTCACTTTAAGACCTGACGCATGGATCAATTATACTGTTACACATGCTTTTTCTTTCTCAACTCTTTACGTTCACTTAAAACATGACAGATTGTGTTTACGTGAATATTCACCAAGACCGGCATTTTAACATTATTTTGTGGGTATTTGACTGTTTAAACGCAATAAGCAGTGAAAAACATCTCAATTTAGTATTGAGAGGTAGGTTTATGTGCGCGCACTTTGGGTGTAAGCACAAAATCTGTGGGAATGAGTAAAATTATGAGCAGTATTCGCAATCCCACAACGAAATTCAAGTCCTGTAACACCAACAATATTCACCCAGACCAAATAAAACAAGTGAGTGAGGGAAGGCGGGTTTGTGTCAACTCACTGTCGGAGAGATGAGAGAATGAGAAAGCGTAGCTGATATCGTTTATCTATTCTGCAGGAAATGAGACATTACATTGCACTTAGTTTATCATTTCAGATGCCAAAACCCGCCAAAGTGGCTAGTAGGAGTGACTATGTTACACGCCACTGCTGAAATCCACCCCCATTTGGGCACAGTATATACGGCATATATACAGTATGTGGAATATGTACAGTACACACTTTGTAGTGTGCACTTTAACACTGTACTACAACAAACTACATGCACATGGTAGCCCAGCAAAAAGATTCTGTTGAGTGTTTGTATAAAAAAAATGAGCAGAGATGGGCCCGACGGATATTATTTATGTTTTCATCAGTAGATTGATTCAGATGTTTTCTGTGGCACACAGACACTGCCGCCCATTGGAAGTCCACTAAACTGATGTTGTGAATCCATGAGTATGCGGTGGCAAGGCAGAATGTGTATGTGTGATGCATACATGCGTTGTGGTATCAGCCAGCTGTCTGGTGTTGTGACGTTTCCGGCATTAGCCAGATGTCTGGAATTTCACAGCGGCTGGCATTTAGATCTGTGTTAGTATAGAACGCTTCACTGCTCTAAATCTGCTTGAGCTGAGGAAATAGAGTACACGTCTGTGTGTGCGAACTGCGTAGTGGACGTGCAGCTGCATAATAATGTGAGAAGCCTGACACTAGACATGTGGTGCAGCTCTTAACAGGATTCAGGACTGAGCTTCGTCCAGTGAATGTGTTTGGATGGTGCTCTAAACTCAATTTCCTTTTCTTAAGAGCCAATCAAGACACCTCCTACCAGCTGACCCAAGGGTCACTTCATTGTTTTCTAGTGCCGGGCCTTGGAAAAACCCTTACAACAGCAAGCCGGAAGCATTAAGTATGCTGTGCAGGTCCATGCTTATTTATGTTCTCTGGGCCTAGGCTTTAATCCACATTCTTATTAAGTTCATAGCTTAAAGGTCGTACAGCCACTGACCTTGTGGACGTTCTGCAAAATAATTCTAATTCATCAATACAGGGTTTTTTTCAAACTCAGTGAAGGATGTCAGCAGAAGTACAGGGCATATTGGATGCATACAGGGCAAGACTCTGACCACTATTTTTATGGTTTGAGTCAAGCAGACCAGCAGCAACGGCAGACTAATAAGCTAGTGTTGCTTATAAGTTTGCCACCACAATTCTAATATGTTGTGAGTGGTTGCCTGGGCGTTGCTATGTGGAACCTGAGCTGGATTTAGCATGTTCCTATGTGGTTGCTAGGGTGTTCCAGGTTTTTGCCAGAATGTTGCTATTATGTGATTGCTTAAATGTTCAGTAGCATGTTACTCTGCAGTTGCTATGATATTGGTGGTTGCCTGGGCATTTTAATGGTATTCTAGGTGGTTGCCAGGGCGTTGCTATGCAGATGCTGACGAGGTTTTAGCATGTTACTGTGCAGATGCTATGGTTTTCTTGGTGGCTCCCTGGGAATTTCTATTCAGTTGCTATGATGTTCTGAATGGTTGCCAGGGTGTTGCTATGTGGTTGTTAAGGTATTCTGAGGGTTCTTTTTTTATCACATTTCTATGTGATTGCTTGGGCATTCTGCCTGTTTGCCAGAATGTTCTGAGGGTTTTGTAGCACGTTATTGCGTGGTTGCTTACTATCCCAAGTCAAAAGTCTCAATTCTGGTCTTTAAATATGACTCTGGTCTGGTCATTCTTACCTGGCTCTGCTCTAGTGTGGCCCTCTACATCTTTGTGGTATAAATCTAGCCCTATCAGGAAGTACAGCAACATTCAAGCCTTTGTCTCTGGTGTTGAACGTTAACATCCTGCTCCTGATAAGATGTGACAGGGCACACATTGGATGTCATGAACACGTATTCTCTGGGAGAATCATCGTTGCCCTAAACTTTTGACGTCAACTCTCGTTATCATACCATTTGGTGGCGCACAGCCTAATAAAAACCTGTCAGGTGATAAGAACAAGGTTTTGAACAGCCCCTGACAACCTGACATACGAGGCAAGATTTGGATATCTGCAGAAAAGATGCTTAAATATTATTAAGATAACCATCATGTGGAGAGGACACAGCTGGCCTTGCACTGCTGTCAAACGCTGCATATTGTATCTAGGAACTACAAGGTTGATATCAAAGACATGCAAAGAATTATGTTAGGCATCAATTATGCATATGGCATCACTTTCAATATCGATTAACTCGTTAAGGGGATGTCTCTCCACTCTCTCCTCAGAGCACTGAGGTTTAAAGAGCTACTGTAAGATGCACAATGTACAACAGTTCCCATTAATAAATGTGACCAAAAATAAAATGCTGAGTGAGTAAAACTTAGAATAAATGTGCATTTATCCATCACATTTTACAATCTGCATCACTTCAGTGGCACTAGAGAAAGTGTTAATGAAGTGTTTTGGGTGTAAAAAGAGCCGTATCGGTTGAAAATCAAGCAGGGATGCAGTGAATTGCCTATATCCTTACAATACACTATCTCAATTTAAATGAATTGATTTGAAGCATTCTCTGTTGTAAAAACTCTAGTGTGCAGGTATCCTTAGAGCCCAGAGTGAGTTTGTGTGGGTCTCTTACCATGTTCAGGGCCCTTGAGAGCCAATCTTGTCTGGTGGTGGGGCAAAATCTCCATTTTGACGTGTTCTGAAGCGCTAGCTAGCAGCTGGGTGGCCTCGGCCAGTGTGCAATACTCCATACTTGTGCCGTCCACCGACAAAATGTGATCACCAGCATGCAGTGCACCACACCTGCAAAGGCAATTAGATCACTTCCTGTTCTGCAAGCCCTTAACATCCACTGAATTGCTTTTATCACAGGCATCATTTCAAACAATTGTTAAAACAAATTCTTCTCAATACTGCAAATATCATGACTTTTAGTAGTCCAACACCAAAGTAGTTTCAGTAGTTTGAACACCAAATTTGATGCTTTAAGCATTATAATTAATAATATTATATAATTTAATTGAACATTTTTTAAAATTTGATTTATTTATTTAATATATTATTAATATGTTACAAGTGCTTTTAAGCCAATTTACAACAAATATTTAATTAGAACTGCTTTTCTGCAGTAGAAATGCACATAGTGGTTCCAGACTGGGCACCTAAACTGGCACCCTGTCGATGGAAAAGGGGTATGAGACTTATGAATAATTCCCTCCCAATGTTTCTCCCAAGAGCAAACTCTTGAATCATCTTCAAAGTGCTAATCTGTTCTGATGGAAAGGTTTTTACTTGCTCAGCACTCCGCCACCCTTATTATTGTTCCGGGCCTTTCTGCTGGCATGAAGGCTAGATGAGTTATTGAATTTCTATAATTAGTTGCTAAGCTTTATGCATTTCAAACTTTGAAATTTTCACAAGCAGGCATCAGGTTTCTGCAGCATACATTTCTCTCCTCTAAATGCATTGATCTGGCTCACAGAACAATGGAAACATGATGAGCAATGATGCTTCTTTTAAGGAACCGAAATGGTCGTCTTCCTGTGCTTTTGGAAAACGATTGCTGCTGTAATTACCTATCAGCGATGCTGGCTGGTTTGACCTTGTCGATGATGATGACCTGCTTATTGCAGTACATGGAGGTAGAGAGAGCCAGACCTAAACTGGAACCCATCGACTTGGCCACCTCCACCAACAGTGGGCCTGAAGCTGTGGCTACAGAATCTGTAAAGTAGGGGGAAAAAATGTACATTACAGTGTTATAAAGTGGCTTTTACTCTTGTAACATTGTAACAAGCTTTTTTGATGGCATTAAAACACCATAATACTAAACTTAGCAGAGCATGTGAATACACATGTGTGAACTTGAGAAATTGACTGACTTCATTCATCCACTAAGAATCACTTTTAAACCAGCAGTAACAACTTGATTAGATATTTTGCTTCTAATGCAATGAAATTACAGACATTTGTAAGTGTGGCTTAAGTGCCCAAATGCATGGGGGGAAAAAAGAGAAAAAAAAAAACACATTACGGATGATGGTTATACACCCACACACACACATGTACACACACCTCATTAATGTGAATGAGGGCGAGCGGCTGCGGTTGGACCTGTTAAAGTGTAATGGAAGTAATTCAACATCTCAGTTTAGTAATGGGCTTCACTAAAGACCTGATTACACCATACATCTTTAGAGCATGGAGGAAACCACCACACGTAAACACGTGTCACACGACCGCTCTTCCAGCCCGTTTCCAACATGTGCTTATTTCACTTGATGCCCATTACAAAGAGAAATAGCTCCTGCTGTTGAGTGTGGAGCGGACAGAAGGAGCAGCTGGTCTTTAGTTAGAGCGGGTTTACAGCTGTCGGCTGTCAGGTGTGTCAACTTCCTCCCTGCAATTGCGGTAAACACACTTGCTGCCATTGCAAAATGCCACCGTACTGGGGAAACTCCTGCGCTAGTCAGAAAGATGTTGCTTTGGTCTGTAAAGCGGCTCTATAAAGACTCAAACATGTGGTGACGTGTTTAAAATGTTAAACAGCGATGTGGAAGCCGGGGATGGCCACAAGTACCCAAGGAATATTGTACATTTAGGTCTATGCATTTAGCAGACGTTTTTATCCAAAGCGACTTACAAAGGAGGAACCAAAGCAATTCACCAAGAGCCAACAATATTCGTAATATACAATGCAAGGTTTATTGGCAACTAGGAAGCAAGCTAGAGAAGGAGAGGTTTTAGACCAGTTTGAGACCATCGGAGTGAGGACATTTTGGCTGGTCCACACTTTCTGAGACCCATTTAAAGGCATGTTTGAGGGTCAAGACTTGGTTTTAGGGATAAGGTTATAATTACGTTAAGGGTAGGTTTAGGGTAAGGGTTTGGGTTAGGCAATTAGTTGTGATGGGTAGGGTTAGGCTAAGGAGCTGGAGACTGCATTGTGTCAATGAATGTCCTTACAAAGATAGCTGTACAAGAATGTGTGTTTGTGTTTATGTGTATGTAAGTGCATTGGTTTAAGGGTGTGGGATGATTAAGTGCTGGTGGAACAGGAGTGTTTTTAATTGCTTAAAAGATGTGAAGCTCACTTCACCAGAGAGGAGCAAAGAGGTTGAAGATTATGGAGAGCGACTTTGTGCCTCCAACATAAGGAATTTTCACATGTAATAGTTTTAAAGCATTCAACATTGAACAAGAGTCCATTAACTACACATAAATGTGTCGAAATTGATTCGTTATAATGGTATTTTGGGTGGTACATTGCAATTTGGTTGGATAGAGAAGAGCTGAACTGAAATTGGCTTGAAAATTGGATGCTGACTATTCGAGTAGACAAAATGACCAAATTGCACATCCCTAGTGGAAGTGTGGGATAGCTAAACATGCTAAATGAGATCCAAGTGACCTCTTCGAGCCGCCATGACAGCCGATGATGATTAAACTCCTTTTTCCCAACCCCTGATTTCCACCTTCACCTTCCTGCCAAGCCTCACAGACCCACCTGACACCAGCTAAACAGGGAGGAACTCACTATCCATTAATAAAGCCAGGGGTGGGGAAATTGTTCAATCACATGGATGTCATTCGGATGACAGAGGCTTGGTGATTAACGTGCCACAGTTATACACATCATGCCTGATGAGGGCTCGATTGAGGAACTCGCTAAAGAGCGTTCGTGTTGCCGTGAAGGGTTGGAAAAGCATGTGACAATGAGAGAAAGAGTGGTTATAAATTGTGATGAATGCACAATGCATAATTGGTCTCTGGTGGTTACTTTTAATCAAACCAAGTTACTGTATGTGTCTACTGGTGTGGAGCTAAGCGGCCATTTTCAATTCCTTCTCTACAGGAGATTGTGGGGTTGACCGTGGTGAGAGTGTCAAACAGATGAGATAATGCTCAATATTATGGAAATGAGATACGAAAAAAGCTGTCCAGCAGCCAATCGCTGCAAGTCAAAGCAATCAACATCTGTCATGAATTCAAAAATTAAGTTGGCCTCTTTCCAACTGTAATTGTGCATACATGATTATTTTGTCATGTATACTAAAATCAATCATAGATTATAAACACTTGTTATATATATTGTATAGAAAACTTGTTTTTGTGGGTGAAATCCAGTCATTTCAATAGGAATCCATGCAAACAGGAATTTCAAGTGTGGGCGAAAGATTTTTTTTTGACCAACAGAAAGCTGTTTGGTTTGAATGACTTCTGTGTGAGCTGTGCCTCATCCAAACTACTGAGACAGTGGACCTTTTTTGTCTCTGAAATTTCATGAATGTGATTGGGTGTTAACACCCTTAAAGCGACGACTTACGCAGGTATTGCCTGATTCATGAATGAATCGTTCTTTTGAGTTGGATATTTCCAATGAATCATCCGAAACAGTTCACAAAAACAATCTGAATGATTCAACCGTGAATCGTTCTGAGTGGTTTGTGAATCAACAACTGATTGACTCACTAAACAATTAACCTTTCTCTTTATGACATGTGTGATTTGTTATGAGTTTGGTATCAAACACATAATAACCAAACTCATAATGAACAAACTACTACTGAGAACAATACCTCATAATGTATTAGTACACAATAACATACAAGAACTGCTGAATCGTTTTTTTTTTTCTTTTCATCACACTAGCATTGTCTCCTGCACCAATAAACACATACCATACTGAGCAGGAGAGTTGACAAGACAGAAAGAGAGAGTGTGGAGAAAGAGGGTGTAAATTGCTTTAGGTGTTGAGAAAGAGTTTTATTTTGGGCAGAACGATCTATAGGTTACAAAGCAAGACTTAAACTGAGAAGGAAAGTGCACTGTCCAAAAACGCAATCAAAAAGGCACTGTAAGGTAGTTAGCATTTAATGCTGTTCGAACAGCACTGTTCTGAGGGGCACATCAGTGCAGTGAAGCAGGATGTGCCTTTTCACTAGACTTCCTCTGGGCACAGCAGAAAGAGAATCTATCACTTCCGGGTCAAAGCCCAACAAAGACATTGGAAAGATGAGTTACAGCCACAGGCCACTTCAAATCTTAAGAGACTTTCCTTTTCATTTCAGTTCAGCTCGCTGTCACCCTATTCCTTGTCTTTTTTCACCGCATTCACCTCTTTGACACTCTGTCATTATCCACAGCATGTTTTCCCTGACATTTACAAATGCTACAAAATCATATCGACATTCGAGAGTTGGATAAAATGAAATTACTTCTTCAAAATTGCTAAAATGTTACATTCTGTAATTGCTGTTTTCAGTCGATATGTGTTTACAAACACTGTAATGGTTTTCCAGCCAGCAGTCATTCGGTACAATTGCTATAAAACATGGAAAATGTTGTAATATTTTTCAAACTTGTACTAAATATAAAATGTTTGATTGTCCTTTTGTTACATAGATAGATATCAGCCTGTTAGCATTGTTTGAAAATATCGTCATTTGGTATAACCTAAAGTGTCATTCAGTAAAACCGAAATTTTGGTTAAACTGAACGATCTTTTTGGGACAAATTTTGTCCATCTTGTAAAAAATGACAAAAGCAGTGTAAATTGATTATAAAAACCACAATCTCATTAACAATTAATAAAACCTCAAAATTAATTATATCTCCTTTTTGGTTTTTTTACACTTTTAAAAATCTTATTCATCAGTGACCCACATATAACAAAGTAAAGATTGTATTTTTTTATTTTAATTTTCCTAAATAGTTTTTAGTGCTGTCAAATCGATTAATCGCATCTAAATAAATGTTTGTAAATATATAATGTGCGTGTGTATACACACACATATATACAAACTTTTATGTTAGATGCGATTAATTGCGATTAATCGATAATGAAATAAATATTGCAGCCTCCTTTATGATAAATTCCATATTTATTTCCCCATTTAATTATAAAAAATAAATGTGAATTATCTGGGAGCAGGATTAGATGAAGTGGGAGTGTCCTTACCCATGACTGACACATCGTACTCTATTAGAAGTGTGGCTTCCTGGCCACACTGTTTGAGGATGCTCATGGCCTCAGCGTGAGACGCTCCATGCAGACGAATTCCGTCAATACTGAGCAGCCTGTCGCCAGGTTTGATGGTACCTTCCCTGAGAGAGAAAACAAAATACAATAAAGACTGAAATGGCCTTTCTGAATTGCAGAAGAAATGTGTTGTATACAAAAGAAGCACCCAGAGACACAATAGCACTTGTATTGTGTGTCCTCCGCTTGTTTGCTCGTAACAATAAGCCTTTAAAATGCCGGAAAGGTTATAGGCTTTACAATTCCTCACATTCCATCTGTTATCATGGCAGGCAGGTCACATCTGTGTTCAACACACCAGAGACCTTTCTGAAAACACAGTAATTCCTAAACTAAGCCCAAGTACCGCTCGGAACCTCAAAAGATATAAAAATAAACTCACGTACCATGGGAAGTACTTGAGAACATAGAGAAAATGCGACTATCTCTATTGGTGCATCTGTTACTTTGTGTTCTTGGACCATCTGATGCATTATGCACACAAAACTGGCAAGTTCAGGCTGATACATCTGGAGCCAATCTGATTGGCTGACTTCTATGCTTTTTAATCAGTGCGCCTGGAAACAAAGATGTGTTTACAAGATACAGCCGCTACAATGATCGCATCTGAATTAATAACTTGATTTGCTAAAGTTTTCCAAGTCAGTGGTATCAAATCTTCAGTCAGTTTTATTTAAGATAACTTAATGGCAAGTAAATTAGATATCAATAAGCAGAATGTTAATGGTACTTACACTACCATTCAGTTTAGAGTCAGCGAGATTTAGTAAGAAATTAACACTTCTACTCAGCAAGGTTGCATTAAATTCATCAAAAGTGACAGTAAAGACATTACAAAAAATTTCCAAAAAAAAAAAAAAAAAAAAATTAACCACAGTTTCCACAAAAAATGTGAGCACCAAATCAGCGTATTCAAATGATTTCTAAAGGATAAAATGACACTGCAGCTTTGCCATCACAGTAATTAATTACATTTTAAAATATACAATTTTAACAATATTACTGTTTTATTGTACTTTTAATCAAATAAATGCAGCCTTGGTCACAATAAGAGACGTTTTTCAAAACATTAAAAATCATACACTTTTGAATGGTAGTGTAACTCTATGAAATTGTCTGTACTTAATAGTTTTGGACACAATCCTCTATTATTTTTTCTTCAGTGTTTTCCATTCAAATGTTAGTAGTGACAGTGATTAACTGAGTTTTTACACAGAGGTACAATTCATTTGATATGAATAAAAATAGCATGTAAACACAAAAGTAAACTGTGATTAGTTGATGTGTACAATCTCTTTATGTTTAAGTCTAGCTAGGCCAGACTATTGAGCGGACAGTTTCAAAGCACATTTTAACTCAGAATAACAGGGAGCACCACAAGAGACAAGTTTTAGTTAGAGGCCTGATTTATGACTCGTACGAAATGAAATTTGCTGTTTTTATTTTCCAAGGGGGCCGTTCTCTGCGACTGCAAGATGTCAGAGGCCACTCAATACCAAATTGCAGAGGAACAGAACACAATATTTACCCAGAAAAACATGAGCCATGCCACTGAACAAAAAAAATGGGAATACTCTGTCAGTAAGAAATGAAATTACCAGTGCGCAAAATGAATATTGATAAAGGTTGAAGGGAAAGAGAGAGACGAGCTGGCATGTAATGACGGTAATAACAGAGCAGTTCCAACGCCAGAGCGAATGAAATATCACGCCAGTCCATTTACAATTCTCAAGCGGGCGCTGAAGTTGCGGGGCAATCTATTCCGTTTCCGAAAGGAACTCCGACTGGGAAATGCTATTTTCATCAAGCAATTTCTTGCCATTTCACAGCAATGACTACAGTCCAGATAAAAAAATAAATAAAAAATCTTTATGTGCATTTATTGGTAACCAACAGCATTGGTTGTTGGTTATTAGTTATAGATTCGAAATTTAAAATCAGTTCCAAAACCTAGAGAATAGCCTACAGATAAATCACAGCTGCATTTTGAAAGCTGTAAGAGAATTAATTATGCTAAGATACTTTTTTTTGTTTTTGTTTTTTTTGAGGGGACAAATGTTAAAGCTTTATCTGTTGTGTCATTAGGGAAAGAAATCCCATAATGCGAGGAGACGATAAAGATAAAGATAATTAAATTAAGATTATTAATATATTTACTTATTTATAGTTAAGTCTTAAAACATCTTAAACCAGACTAATCTGATCAGAATAGTCTATTTGCTAATTTTAGAAGACTTTTCAGTTGGTCAAGCTGGGCCGCCCAACTAAACCAGATTAGAGACCAGTTTACACTCGATAAAACCATCTAAGACTAGCTTAATTCATCTAAGACCAGCAAACTAGCCTACCACTGGTTTAAGTAAGTTTTAAAAGAAGGACAGTGCCATTAACATTTGATCACTTAACTTAAATATGTGTTTGCTATGTATTTTTATGCTTATTAGAGTATCCTGGCATTAGCTAAGTAAAATGCTAATACCAATCTCTACTCAAGTCAAGTCTGTGCGTCAACTATAAATATGATACACAAAAAGTGTCATGTTATGTGTAGTGTTTCTAATCAGCACTTTTAAGTTTATTTAAGTTAGGATGATGCCTAGGTTTTTGGAAAAAGCTTTATTTATAGGTATGTTTCCATCCAAAGTTCGAATTTAACTTCTTCGCACAATTGGAATATCGCATAAAACATTTGCGAATAAAGCAGCGTTCTCATCCCATGTATTCAAGAGAACAAAATCATCACTTCCTGGGAAATTGGTGCAATTGGGGAAGCCACTGAGGCTCTTTTGTCCTGCATCATAAATTACTAGCGCGCTGTCATGTTATCTTGTGCTCGAATAGGATGCTGGTGTTTAGGAACGCAATCATGTGAGACACTTCTGGGAGGGAAATGAACCAAATCATTCTAATGACAGACTTTGGCTCAGGCATTTTAGAATGATCATCAACATTTGAGATGCTGTGCAATGAAATTGGTCTACTGGCAAGTCTAGTTATCCAATCACAATCCAATCTCTGTTTAGGCAAAGTCACATGAGTTTGTTGTTGCGCATCAAGGGATTTATTCAGTAAATGCGTTTCCATCATAGTTTCTACGCATGTCTTCTCATCGGATAAAAAAATGTATCCGCCTCAATTGAGTGCATACGTTTTTTATGCACATTTTTAGAATTTATGAGCATCTTGGTGTTTCCATCCAGCATTTTTTATGTGATATTCCAAAATGCGTATAAAAACAGGTGGATGGAAACATAGCTAATGTCAATGCTGATTAATCCAGGTTAGTTCAGGACCAACTCACCTGTCAGCCGGACCTCCGGGTCTGATGGTTGTTATGGTAACCGGGCGAGATTTGTTCCGGTCTTCATGGGCACCTCCTACACCATGGAAATACAACTTGTTTTGACACATTTAACAAATGTCGCCATAGAGTAAAACACTGTAAAATTACACTTGTGGATATGCACATTTGATATGTTTAACATGCTGTAAACTTAAACACAGCTCTAAATACTGGCATAGTGCTGCACACCAAAGGCCATTTGCTCACCTCTCTGAAATTTCCATATATTTTTTCTACAAAAGAACCAGATTATACATTTTTTTAAAGCCGCTGCTCGCTATAAAATTGCATACCATTGAATTCACAAATGGAGTCTTGAAGATGAAAAGGAAGTCCTCAATATGCCTCTTTGAGACAGATTTGAGAGAAGGAGCAAAGCTAACCAAGACCTTGACAGGAAATCTTTTTTTTTCTGTCTCTCTTCAAAAGACTTCATACTCAAGTCTAGTTGGATCTGAAAAATGGTCTCTTTCTTTTAATGAAGTCTAAAATGCTGCTTGGTAAATATTTGGAAATTGAGCATTAGAAGCATGACTGAAAGCTGCTTTGTCTCCTTTCACCAGGCCCTAGGGCAGCGAAACAAATCTTCAGAGAAAAATGGTCTCTTTTTGTTTGATGTAGATGTGAATGAAAGTGCGCTGATGAGTTGGACTCAAAGACATTTGAACTCAGATGTGAGGAAGTCTACAGAGGCACTCACCTCTGATGACGAAACCGAAAGTATTGCCTTCTTTGTGCAACGTCACCTCCACGTTTTTGAACACGACCCCTGAGCCCTGTACAGCTAAGGAAGAAAATGAAAGTAAGGAGTAAAGTAAGGAGTGAGGTAAGTCAGTTTAAGACTGCAGTTATAAAACTCATTTTAACGAATCAATGGTAGATTGATAATGGTAGATCACTCAAACCAAGTAATCATTCGCAATTTTGTATTTTCAGATTAAGATTACTTATTACTCAGATTAGTCTTAAAGGGTTAGTTCACCCAAAAATGAAAATTATCCCATGATTTACTCACCCTCAAACCATCCTAGCTGTATATGACTTTCTTCTTTCAGACAAACACAATTAGAGTTATATAAAAAAATATCCTGACGCCTGACGAGCTTTATAATGGTAGTGAATGGCGCTCATGATTTTGAAGCCCAAAAAAGTGCATCCATCCATCATAAAAGTAATCCATAAAGCTCCAGGGGGTTAATAAAGGCCTTCTGAAGCAAAGCGATGGAATTTTGGACGAAAAATATCCATATTTAAAACTTTATAAACTAAAATAACAAGCTTCTGGCAGACGCTTCTCTTTAGAAGGCCTTTATTAACCCCTGGAGCCGTATGGATTACTTTTATGTTGGATGGATGCACTTTGTTGGGCTTAAAAATCATGAGCGCCATTCAATATCATTATAAAGCTTTGAAGAGCCAGGATATTTGTAAATATATCTCTGATTGTGTTCGTCTGAAAGAAGATAGACATATACAACAAGGATGGCTTGAGGGTGAGTAAGTCATGGGATCATTTTCATTTTTTGGGAGAACTATCCCTTTAATGCTATTAATGTTTAATGCTATTTTTAAATTGCATTTTATGTATATAGAATGTGATTCTGTAAAATATAGATATATATATATATACACACACACATTTATTTATATAAATAAAAATATGTAAATGTTTATAAAATGTATATATATATTTTATTTATTCAATTATAAATTATATTATATTATATTGAAGTATTCCAGCTGTGCTATTTTAAGTAATAACGTTGATTTTATAATATCACTCACAGACAGGCGGTAGCTCGTACTCGACCTCCAGGACGACTCTCTCCCCAACATTCTTCAACAGACTGATGATCTCATCGTGACGAAACTTTGTCAAGTTGATTCCGTTTACAGATTTTATGTAGTCCCCTACGTTCAACTGGTCACTCCTGCAAAGAAACAGACCAATGTACATTTGCTGAAGAAAATGTGAGAGGAGGAAATTGCATAACCGAAAGGAGGAAGAAAGAACATAAAATAGGCAGGAGAAGAGAAAAGGGTGAACAAAGAAAGAGAAAAAAATAAAGAGAGGCAGAAAATAAGGCAGAGAAGGAGTCAGGTCGAGCGCTGAGGCGCTTTGATAGCTGATCTGAGCACATGAAGGGAACACTTTGTTCTAAGGAAGCATCTAGTGAGATCAAGACAGGCTGCTCCAGTCTCCATCTCGATCTTTCACTGACACACATACACGCAGTAAAAGCTCTCGCGTTTTACAAGGCGGCCTGATTGTCAACAGATTCACGAAGAGCGAGTGTGATGTTAGGCAGTTTATTTCAGCTCGAGTAAAATTATCAAGGCAAGTGTCTCTGTGGTAATAAGATACAAGACTTGATGTGCAGCGAAACATTTAAAGACGAACAATTGATTTGCAGAAGAAAAGTATATGTGACTGTGAAGGAGAGGGTTTAAAACGTGTGTGCATTTTACTATACGGCATGTGCAGTGTTTGTTCTGGGATCTGAATATGGATCTATTCTTTGAGGATTGTGTGTGTGTGTTTATGGGGAGGTCTGATACGCTAGTGAACAGTAGGCCGTCTGCCATCCCTGAGAGCCAATAGGGAAATGGGAGAAGAGTTCTGGCTTATGCAGTATTGATTAAAAGATTCTGTCTACCTTATTCATACAGACACACAATGTTTACAATGTGCACACACTTCTTAGAAAAAGCTCCAGCACAACAGACTATGAACACATCGATCTCTCAGGGCCCATCTATTGATGCTGTCTTAGCAAAAATCATTAGCATAAACACCAAAAGTAAACAAAAACCTGACAACACAAAGCCTTGAAGGTGAATTTTCACACCAACTAGCATCTACAAACCTGAATTGAAAGTCGTTTCTTACATTTTCCAAAGGATATGTGATTGCTAGCTGTACAAAACTAGCCACAATGATGCTAATGTGGGTGATAACTTGGGCATTGCTACAGTATGCAAATGCTAGCGTATTCTAGTTGTTTTTAACCCAGTGATATGTGGTTGCTAGTGTGTTCTGGGTGGTTGCTAGGGTATTTTGGATACTGGCAAGGTGCCTTAGAGCAGCGTTTCCCAACCCTGTTCCTGGAGGCACACCAACAGTGCATATTTTGAATGTCTTCCTTATCTGACCCATATATTTCTGGTCTCGGAGTCTCTACTAATGTGCTGATGAGTTGGATCAGGCGTGTTCGATCAGGAAGAGTTCAAAAATGTGTACTGTTGATATGCCTCAAGGAACAGGGTTGGGAAACACTGCCTTAGAGAAGTTCACAAAAAATGTATGATATTTTGGTCCCTAGATATGGCTCGAGTCTCTCTTTCAAATGTAAGTCTAAGGAATAATAAAAAAAAATAAAAAAATAATTGAATT
>RJVU01079805.1:6235597-6260973 GCA_003731715.1 Anabarilius grahami
TTCTCATTTGCTCTGACATGCACTGTGAGCTGTAAGGTCTTATATAGACAGGTGTGTGGCTTTCCTAATCAAGTCCAATCAGTATAATCAAACAAAGCTGGACTCAAATGACGGTGTAGAACCATCTCAAGGATGATCAGAAGAAATGGACAGCACCTGAGTTAAATATATGAGTGTCACAGCAAAGGGTCTGAATACTTAGGACCATGTGATATTTCAGTTTTTCTTTTTTAATAAATCTGCAAAAATGTCAACAATTCTGTGTTTTTCTGTCAATATGGGGTGCTGTGTGTACATTAATGAGGAAAAAAAAATGAACTTAAATGATTTTTGCAAATGGCTGCAATATAACAAAGAATGAAAAATTTAAGGGGGTCTGAATACTTTCCGTACCCACTGTATATATATATATATATATGGTTTAAGGTTCATAGTTATAATTAGCTTTATCTAAAAATGTAAATATATGGGTTTTTGCCCCCATTTTCAATCCAATTTTTGTCTTCTGTCTCCCATTTTGTCTTATATTTGCCGTCTCTCTTGCTGGCTTGCACAGATATTGCTGGTCAGCCAGACGCGTCGCTCCCCTATCGACTGGCTGTCATTCAATCTCTCAGTAGGATTGTCTAAGTCAAATTAAGAATACTGCACATCTGTGCAAGCAGGGCGCTCTCTCCCTCCCTGTCTCACGCCCTACCATCACTACTCCATCAGCTGTCTAAACTGGAGAAGAAATCAAAATAAAGCATTTGTAATCACTCTCTCCTTACTGGAAGGAAGGAAAAGACGGATTTATATGCGTTCCTTCACTTTCCTTTCCTCTCTCACTGTGTCTTTCCGTGGCGGGTACCGCAGGATAGAGAGCGAGGGGAGACGAAGCTCCAAACCCCCCTGAGGCTACTGACAGAATGGAGTTGCTGAACATTTCACTGCAGGAGGACGCAATAGCAAAACACTGGGTACAAAAAGAGCCTTTTTTAGTGCTCAAAGGCTATACTTACTGTTCTTTAACAACAAAAATGCTTCATTAATATTCTGGGTAAACACTATTGATGGGTAAAACTACTCGGAAATGACAGCAGTGATGGAACATGAAAGCACATTAATTGCGTGACTTGATTTTGAACTTGAAAACATTTCACACCAATCCAAGTCCAGTAATTGTATGCAATTATGCCAAAATGAGGCCTCATTTATAATTTTGTGATTTGTTACAGTGTCATGTTGGGTGGTACATTGATTGAGGTGCATTTTAAAGAGTTTGTGCTGTGAGAGCACTGAAAGAAAGATAAGAATCGCTGGAACAGCCAATTAAAATAAGTACAAACAGAACTTGATTCATCTACTTGAGTGTTCAAAATTCACATTTCTTGTTATCGGTCTTGAGTACGACTATTAGAGCATGCACTTTCAACCTGTTAAGTCAGCTTTCACAAACCTCACGGTGAACATTTTCTGCATTGATAATGAAATCATGAGATCTGTATATCTATTACGAATCCATCAGCTTTGTTTTGCCTTAAAATCCATAACTGCTCCGATGCCCTTTGCATGCAAATCACCAGCGCAGTAACCTCAGTAGAGTAAGAAACAGATTTGACATTGCACTCTGCCTCCGATCGATACCGCTGCCATATGGACATGGGAAAGGAGCTATGTCGAAACATGACCCGGGACAGAGGGAGGTTAGCATGGATCTCAATACATGGCCTGAACCTGAACCTCCAGTCAAGCCTATGAAGCCAAGCAGGGAGCTTGCAGTGCAAACATGCTGATATATCAAAGACAGCAAAGTAATTAAAAGAGAAATCAGACTTAAAATGTGCCAAAAGGAACTGCTGAATAATTTAGTGTCTGTGATTGTGTGTGTTCGAGAGTGATAGAGGCAAAACATCTTGTCGTGAGAGAAAAAATGTGAATCAATATTCAAACTGGAGTTCAATCTATAACAAGCCTCGTGTTGTGTGCCAGTCTTTTGATAATTAATTGTAAAAGAACTGCTCAATTTGCCTTCAGCTTTCATCAAATAATTTGATTAAAAAGAACTTTGCACTTGTGGGGATTCGCCTGACAGCGAAAAATTACAGTGGGACAAATTATAAATGTTGCTGTCATTTCTCTCCTCTCATTCGGATGAGGAATAAATTATGGGTCTTTCTGAGGTTTGTGACAGCATTAAATTAACTCCCTTTACATGTGGAAGACAGGGAAATAAATGTTATATGGTTGATATAACATGCCTTCAGAGGCCAGAAACATACTTTATGCAAGTTTGTGAACACAAATACGTGCAACGTTACATAAGATTCTCTTAAAATAGATGTTCTGACATGACAATTAACCTGAAAAGAAAACTGAACAGAGAAAACAAATATAGCAAATATTTAAACAATCTAGGCAAATACTATAATAGAGATATACCGATATTGGCGAGCATTTTCTTATGGCTGATAACCAATAAACAGCTTGTATTCAAATTAAATAATTTGTCAAATAAATAGTTGAAAATGCCAACAGTGAGTTTAGGCATCACAAATGTACAGTATGAAAAATAGGCCTACTATTATATTTAATAGTGTTACTGTTTTTACAGATTGACATTATGTGAGCGTTAGATAATGACAAAGGAAACATAACATATATAATGTTTGTATACACACACAGACACACGCAATATATACAGTCATGTATATATTGTGGTTAATCAGTGGTTCGGATCACATAAACAAAGCCTTGTTTACTGAAATCATGTGACTTTGGCGCTCCGAACCACTGATTCGAAACAAAAGATTCATAAAGCTTCGAAGCAGTGTTTTGAAATCGCCCATCACTAGATATTGTTGAAAAGTCGTTTTTTAGGTTTTTTTGGTGCACAAAAAGTATTCTCGTCACTTTATAATATTAAAGGTAGAACCACTGTAGTCACATGAACTGTTTTAACCCTCTGGAGTCTGAGGCTGATTTGGGGCCTGGAGAAGTTTTGACATGCCCTGACATTTGAGCTTTTTTCAGTTGTTCATAAACATATTAATGACACAAGTGTCATTACACTGTATTCAGCACAAACTAGGCTACCATAATATGTGAGGAACATGTATGTACATGTTTGTGTTTTTGAAGGAATAACATTTATGCGTGGTTATTGAAAAAACTAAAAACTTAAGTCACTGAAATAAGGCCAAAAAAAGTATAGTAAATCTGTGTTTACAATACTTTAGGGTATTGGAGGTTGTAGACTAGAGTTTTTGCTTCAAAATTATGTAAAAATTATGCTGACTACTCTTTCATTTATAACAATATATTGATTTAGTTTTTGTAAGACACTTTTTGCCAAGAAACACCGTATGCGTGGAGGCGTGAATCATCATGAATAATGGGTCATTCTCACCTGAGAAGACAAAAGAATTGCATAGTAATGAGCTGAAATGACTTGCATATTAATGAGGCATTTCAGTCAGGTAGGCTGTGAAAAAAACCTTCTGTGATGTCTCAAGCTCATCATGGTATATGAAACATACAGAAAAATATTATTACAATATAAAGTAATGGTTTTATATTATACTTTAAAATATAATGTATTTCTGTGATGCAAAGAGTCTGAATATAGGCTTTTAGTTTAAAAGCATGCACATTTGGAGAAATATTGGATTCTCATATGTTTATGTCAATTTTCTATACAGAGGAGTTATATTTATTTAATATTCATTGTCATTACTATGAGCGCTGGTGTTTTCAATTCATACTTGCAGTCGGAGGGCGCTCTCTGTGCATTTTTAGTCCACAAATTCATCTAAAGAAGAAGAGGCTATTCCATGAATGGTGTTTTCAATTCATACTGCAGCCGGAGGGCGCTAAAGAAACAAAAACTCATCTAAAATTCATCTATAGAAGAAAAGAAAACAGGAACTAACTGCATGTCTTCCAGAGGTCGCTAACCATGGCTTTTACATCCAGATAAACACTTTTCAAGACAATAAATACACGATTGAAACGATGTCTGCATGTATTGACTGAATTTGCCTCTGAATAGCACTCGCTCCGTGGGCGTGGCCGCATCAGTGGATAATGAGCTGAATCACAGACTTCTGACATGGCTCGCTTTTCATACAGATTACATAAACAGAAAATTTTTGTTTTCGATTTGACTTACATGATTTAAAAGCTGACATCTCAACGTTTCTTTTGACATAAGTGTATTTTTTTGTGATTAGTATTTCACTAAGTTACAGTTCATTTTCTGAGAACTATCAGATTGGACTTCGTTCAGAGGGAGACGAGAGATCACGCATCATGTTAGTTTTCTTTATTTTTCAAAAAAAACTTTTTGTTTTTACTCTGAGTGTACACAAATAAAAGAAGATATTCCACAGATTAAAATGGTGTATAACTCTTAATTGTATGTGCAACATCGACAGAGTATTTTGAGTCTCTTTCACACTGGACATTGCTGGCAATAGAGGCCTCACTGAGCCATCGGATTTCATCAAAAATATCTTAATTTGTGTTCCGAAGATAATTGAAGGCCTTACAGGTGTAGAACGACATGAGGGTGAGTAATAAATGACAGTATTTTCATTTTTGGGTGAACTAACCCTTTAACATAGGAATTTAGAGGGTAAGTAATGGTCAGGCACTGCTAATCAAATGCCCTTGATTAACTGATCATCACTAAGTGTGATCACCTCTATAAAAGACGTTTTGGCAGTTTGCTGGTCTAGAGCCTTCAGGTGTGTGTTAACACAATGCCAAGGAGGAAAGACATTAGCAATGATCTTAGAGAAGCAATTGTTGCTGCCATCAGTCTGAGAAGGGTTATACAGCCATTTCCAAACAATTTGACACCCATCATTTTACAGTGAGGAAGATTATTCACAAGTGCAAGACATTCAAAACAGACACCAATCTTCCCATGAGTGGACATCCCAGCAAATTCACCCCAAGATCAGACCGTGCAATGCTCAGAGAAATAGCAGACAACCCAATAACTACACCTCAGACTCCACAGGCCTCAGCTAACATCTTAAAGCATTTGTTCACTTTAGAATTAAAATTTCCTGACAATTTACTCACCCCCATGTCATCCAGGACGTTTATGTCTTTCTTTCTTCAGTCAAAAAGAAATTAAGGTTTTAGAGGAAAACATTCCAGGATTTTTTTCCATATAGTGGACTTCACCGGGGTACAATGAGTTGAAGGTCCAAATTGCAGATTTGAAAGAGTCTCAGAATCCCTGCCAAGGAATAAGGGTCTTGTCTAGCGAAATGGTCATTTTATAAAAAAATAAAATAAAAAAATTTATATATTTTTTAACCACAAATACTCATCTTTCACTAGCTCTGCGATGCGCCACGCATTGCATAATCACGTTGGAAAGGTCACGCATGACGTAGGCGGAAGTACCGCAGTAGGGCGAAAAACTCATCTATCATCTCATTTTCTCCTCCAACATCAAAATCGTCTGACATTGTTTTACCTTTTTTGGAAAGAGTGTTTGACTTAGTCTTTGCCCTTCCACTTTGTAGACACTGGCTCAGTACTTCCGCCTACGTAACGCGTGACCTTTCCAACTTGATTACGTAATGCGTGGTGCATCGCAGAGCTAGTGCAAGATGAGCATTTGTGGTTAAAATTAATATAAATTTCAATTTCT
The DNA here is from genome assembly GCA_003731715.1 of Anabarilius grahami. Taxonomy (NCBI): domain Eukaryota; kingdom Metazoa; phylum Chordata; class Actinopteri; order Cypriniformes; family Xenocyprididae; genus Anabarilius; species Anabarilius grahami. Next base: position 6,241,248 of record RJVU01079805.1, read on the forward strand.
TTTTAGAAAATGGCGGATCGTTTCGCTAGACAAGACCCTTATTCCTTGGCTGGGATCATGTAGAGCCCTTTGAAGCCGCATTTAAACTACAGTTTGGACCTTCAACCTGTTGTATTCCACTGAAGTCCACTATATGGAAAACAAATCCTGGAATGTTTTTCTCAAAAACCTCTTATTTTTGACTGAAGAAAGAAAGACAAACATCTTGGATGACATGGGGGTGAGTAAATTATCAGGAAATTTTTATTCTGAAGTGAACTAATCCTTTAAATGTTAACGTAAGACAAGTATGGCATATTTGGAAGGGTTGCCAGGAGAAAGACTCTTCTCTCTAAAAAGAACATGGCAGCATGGCTTAGGTTTGCAAAGTTGCATCTGAACAAACCATAAGACTTCTAGAACAAAGTCCTTTGGACAGACAAGACCAAAGTGGAGATGTTCGGCCTTAACGCACAGCGCCATGTTTGATGAAAACCATAAGAGCATAGCAGCACAAACACCTCATACCAAAAGTCAAGCATGCTGGTGGAGTGGTGATGATTTTGGGCTTGTTTTGTAGCCACAGGACCTGGTCACCTCACAGTCATTGAGTCGACTATGAACTACTCTGTATAAGAAAGTATTCAAGAGTCAAATGTGAGGCCATCTGTCCGACAGCTAAAGCTTGGTCAAAATTAGGTCATGCAACAAGACAATGATCACAAGAACACCAGCAAATCTACAGAAGAATGGCTGAAAAAGAAAATAATTAAGGTTTTGCAATGGTCCAGACCTCAACCTGACTGAAATGCTGTGGCAAGAGCTGTGCATAGACAAATGCCCACAAACCTCAATAAACTGGAGCAACTTTGTAAAGAAGAATGGGCCAAAATTCTTCCAGAATGATGTTAGACTGATAAAGTGATACAGAAATGATTACTTCAAGTTATTGCTGCTACAAGTGGATCTACAAGCAACTCATTCATAGGGTGTCTTTAGTTTGTAACCCATGGCTTTTCCATTTTGGCTTTATTTTTGTTAAATAAATAATGACACGGTGTGATATGTCATGTGTTGTTGTTCATCTGAGGTTTTATTTTCCAAATTTTAAGACCTGCCAAGGACCAGATTAATTTTTATTAGGCAGCGACTATTTGCGCTAAGTGAAAATGACATATTTTCTAAGCAATAGATGCTATTTACACCAAGTGAAAATAGCAGTATATTCTATTTACACTAAGTGACAATAGCAGCATTTTTTAGCGATATGCTATTTACACTGGGTGAAAATAGCGATGTATTCTATTTACACCATGTAAAAGTATCAGTTCTTTGCAATAAGAGTAAATAGTAATTAGATGCCATCTATACTTTATATTGGCAGATACTATTTGCACCTCAGTATTTTTGTACATTAACAGGATGCAATAATATAATAGAGTGTAAATGATTATATTTATTAAAATTATTAAGTGGATGCTGCCTTATTGGGAGAATAAACCTCCCTACACCCTCCCCTAACCCTGCCCAATAAACACTTTTAATATTATTAAACACTCGTTTGCAGTTTATTTCCACTTTTAGAACATTATTTTCATTTTTATTGAAAATAAATGCAAGCTCGGCAAAAGGCAGCTTCGAATTTGTGTCGATCATGTTAAAAGCCAGGTCTGCGAGCCTTTCTTGCTACTGCTGCACCACTGAAGGGACACTATTAGCACTTAGTGTAAATAGACACTCTGTTTTTATTATGTCCTGATATGGAAAACCATGTGATTCAATAGGGTGTCCTTTCTTGTTCACATGACTTTATAAATATAATTAATAAAAAATAATATGTATGATTTTCATTTCATAGCTCTGATTGTGAAATGTCTTATGGACCTGTTTTACGTTATCACAATCCAAGCCAAACTTGGCAGCATCCTTTGTGCATGTTGTGAGCCCTGTCACGCAGCTGCACCGGGGGGCCCACTGGGGGTCATTCAATATCCAAACAATTTGTGTCACATTATGCCATGGTCATATTACAAGCTCAGTCTTAAGCTGTCTGGGGAAAGCGTGGTTCTCTCAGTTCACAGAGGGTTCAGCTTAATATCTCGGCCCTGAGTGGGAAAAGGGCCGCTGGGATCTAATGAGCTGTGCTTTGAGGGCTACACTGGGACAGGTGTGGAAGTTGATAAGTTGATCCCATTACTCGTGGTCTCTCATTTCATTCCATGTCCTCTTTCCCACCTTTCCTCTTTGAATGAGGCAGACAGAGCTAGTGTTGCCTTGCCATGTTGCCACAGTGATGAGACTGGCCATTAGCTTTCTCAAAGCCGACAGATTTCGGTGGCGGGATCGAATGTTGTGCCCATCAGACAGGTATTGAGGGAGAGAGACAGAAAGATAGAGCTTGAGACAGTATGTGTAAGAATGATACAAAGTAGGAGATAAAAGTACAGATGGAGTGTATGACGGAGAGAGCAAGATATAGACATCTTCTCTGCCAGCTGAGGCGCACAGAGGTTAAAGAAGTTATCATTATTTCAAGCTGTGACAGGAAACGTTAATCTGTAATCGCAGACTGATCTAGATAGCAAGCTTGATAGATTACGCACAGAAAATCCGAACAAATCAAAAACTGTTTTTTCTTCAGGACCAAGAGGCGACCAAAAAAAAGTATCATTTATCGTTCAAAAGTAAACAAAAAACAAAAGTCCTTATTAATTTTAATAATAACATTTTAAATAATTTAAAATAAAATGCATTAATATTACCATGTATTGCAAATGTCCAACAATATCCATAGTTATTTAGCGCTAAACAAGAATNAAGCATGTTTATAAAGTGTGTGTGTGTGTATGTGTGTGTGTGTATATATATATATATATATATATATATATATATACACACACACATACATACACACACACACAATTTATTAACATGGTTAAATTTAATCTTTAGCAAATATCTGCCCATTTTCATACTGTGCATTATAATGTTTTGATGCCTGAATTCACTTTTTTCCATTTAAAATGATGGAGTTTGTGTAGAATTTTAAATCAAATATCAAATATCGTAGAGCTTGACTGGATGCGCAACCTTTGACGTCAACAATAAAGTATACATTTTCTCCTCCCTTTTAAAAACTGATAGTCCCTGTCCTAATTATATGTGAATAACTGAATATGCATTTGATTATTAGCATTTAGCATTGTTTATATAGTAAAGACCCACCATTTGAGAACCACACCATATTTAGGGAAATGCTGCATTTTTTTTGGGAAGCTCAGACTGGGACAGAATGGAGATTTATTTCCTCTGTAACATTGTTCGGAGGTGTAATGAAAACATTTGGTTAAATGCCCACTGTCAGTTCACGGTTTAACTCTCAATGAAGGCTGTAGGCGTACCAGCAGGTGGGCTCAGCACTGAATTGGCTTTCCACCATTGAAACTTTAGCAGTCAAAATGACAAATTGGGCCATAATTCAATATGGAACCAGGCATGACTAATGGTTCATGCTAGCAAACATTCACGGGATATAAAAACAAACATATTTAGAAACAATTGCTTCAATTACTTAAATTACAACACAGACAAAAATAAATATTTAATTCAAGTGCGAACTCATTACACAATTCTAAAGCGCGTCTTCAAAGCGAAGAAAAATTATCAACTGCAACTAATCAAATTAATAATTGAATATGATATTTGCAATCTGAGAATAAACGATCTGGTGTTTGAATAATGGCTCTCTTTGATGATGTTCAATCATGCAGACTATTACATCAAGATACGCAACTCCCTTTTTGTGTGTGTTATCAAACTCTATTCAGTGCAGTAAATTGACACAATGGTTCTTCTATGTTTTGTTGTATGTGAGAGAGAGATCAATATTCCCATACAGAGACGATTTAGACACACTCAAAATGGTGGAAAAACACCACCATAAGTACTTCTTTTACAATAACTACAATAATAGGATTAATTATGTGTCATTTTAATATTTAAAGGGGTAAATTCCTGTCTGAATTCACAAAAACCTGATTTTACTTGTTTGTATGCAGGCCTGTCCTCTCCACAGGAGGACATAACACACACAGGCAAATGAAAAAAACTATCTGTTGGCTCCTGCGCCAAACAGGGCCTTCTGGGAGAAAAAAAGTTTCAGAGCATTTATCATAAAGATTTTGCACAGGCGCGCTGAGGTATGAAGTGCTATCCCGCACATCTGCCCGCAATCTCTTTACTCATCTGCTTCTGACATACAGTTTTAAACCCTCAGAGAAACACCTTGCTTTGGTAGGGTATTTTAAGAGGGTGTTTCTTTAAGAGCGACAGTATGTAAGCGCTACTCTTAATCATCTTTACACACTCAGTATAATGTACAACAATATACATATTTGAGGCAAATGGCAGTAACTTCCATACTATCAATATTTGGTTGCTGAACACCATTTACAAAATCATTATTGTAACACTTGTATAAAGTCTAGTGATCATGGCATTCATTTTGGATGATTTTGTTATATAGAGCAGTTTGGTAGCCTCATTGGATAGCTGCCTAGCCTATTTATGCTATAGGCTGCTAGCTAAATGAAGTAGATTGCAATCTAATTTGTTTGTTTAATGCATCTTTTGTGTTACTCAACTGCTTACCTTGACCTTGATGTCCGTTTCAAAGCCATCTCAACCATCATTTTCATTCAAGAGCAATGGGCCATCCTTAAATGCTATTAGTAAAAACAACCAACTCAAATATTTGTTTTACCTACACTTTTATTCAGGTATCGAGTGTGTCAGAAGTGCTTCAGTGACAGATGAGACAAAGGCTACACCATAATTCAAATGCAGCAAACTTTAATGGGACAGTAAAATAAAGGCAGAAAACCGTAACTCTTGGCCGGCACAGTAACTTAAACAATGGCTAAACAATAGCAGAGTACCCTAACTCAATTTGAGCGTTCCAAAACAACGACAAAGAGCAGCAACTGGTGTTACGATGTTCTGCCTTGGTTTCTCCTGGGCTTTTGGAAGTTACTATTAAGATGACCCATCATTTTCTCAAAAAACACCAACAACGAAAATGACATCCACATGATAACGGAGTTCTTTAATGTCCCAAAAATATAGACCAAATTTTCGACCAAAAAGGAAGTTACTGTCTTTTGCCTTTGCAGGGCAGATCTGCTTTCAATACTGATAAGAAATGTTTCTTGAGCATTAAATCAGCATATCAGAATGATCATGAATAAATTACTTTTCAAATTAAAGCCGCAAGCAGCGATGAAAGGGCGCTCACACCCCGGCTCAACGCCCCCAGTGGCCTTAGGAAAACAGTGAATATTGGGCGACATGCATGTAAGCGAGTAAATACAGGAAAAAATATGGCAAAGTCATTTCAAAGTGCCACACTTCCAGCTGCCAACAGGTGGCTCTTTGACTGTAACTGAGTACTGCCATGTAGATGTCTTCAGGCCAGGACTATTATCAAACGTGAAGTTTGGAGCAGATCGGGCATTGTATGCCTGAGTTACAACAACTTCCTGTTTCGTGGCGTTAATCGCACACATTAGCACTTAACCAAGTGTTGCATGATTTAACATGTTTCTAGCATGTTTGGTACTTCATGGCATATTGAAATGTGTTTCTGGGAGTGAATTACAGTACAAAGCATGCCATTTCCTGTTGCCAGCAGGTGGCGCTATTACTAACTGAATATTGGCATATAGATGTCTTTAAGCCAGGACTCTTATCACACACGTGAAGTTTGGGGCAGATCGGACACCGTATGCCTGAGTTACAATAGCTTCCTCTTTCATGGTGAAACATCAGATTTTGTCAGGTCGCCACGCACGAACATGCAATTCGACGAAAACGCAAGATCTTCGCAATTTAATATCGCTAAGGTCTTTAGATTAGACTGACCAAATATGATGTTGATCTGGTTAAATCTCAATGAGGAGTTAATCACAGTGTAAAACAAGACATTTCCTGTTGCCCGCAGGTGGTGCTATGACTGTAACTGAATATTGCCATGTAGATGTTTTCAGGCCAGGACTCTAATAAAACATGTGAAGTTTGGGGCAGATCGGACATTGTATGCCCAAGTTACAACAACTTCCTTTTTCATGGCGAAACATCAAACTTTGTCAAACCGGCACGGAGACGCCCTTCATTGAAAACTCTAGATCTTCGCAATTTAACGTCTCAAAGGCCTTTGGATCAGACTGACCAAATATGATGTTGATCTGATTAAAGCTCTAGGAGGAGTTCGTTAAAGTACAACGTCTGGAAATGGCAAAGACTGCTGATATTTAAAATATCTCACTTCCTGTTGGGTTTTCAGATTTTGCACCCACATACTTTTTTGTAGGTATTTGGCTGTTACATTCATACTTGTACGTGAAACGTAGCGCGATGGGTGCTTAATTGAAATTTTGTAGGTAGCGTTATCGAGCCATTTTGCCACACCTAATTCTAAAACCCATATCAGACGTACATTTTCACCACTTCAGATGTATACGCAAAGTTTCATGAGTTTTAGAGCATGTTTAGGGCCTCAAAAATGCGATTCATTTCGGAGAAGAAAAATAATTGACTGAGCAAATACAATAGGGTCCTCACACCATCGGTGCTCGGGCCCTTAATATAGAAAAGTTATTTTAAATTTCACAATATTGCTGTTTTTACTTACTGATTAAATAAATGCAGCCTTGGTGAGACTAAGTGGTTTCTTTCAAAACATTTTAAAAAACCTTTTTATCATATACAAATAAGTTCTGTTATGAAACTCAATATGGCACAGGCTGACAGGTCCTTAACTGAACCTGCTTACAATCACATCATTCTCTATAAGACACAGCTGATTGGTTCCTGCTGTATCAGTAGCCAATGAGCTCACTGCTCAACCTTTAAATACTTGGTGGCATTTGCCTTAGCAGTGCAGCGCGCTTTCAGAAACCCTCCACCTTCCCCAGATCCACCTTTATAGATCTGCTACAGGTTCATGTACGCTATATTGTACAGCAGCAGCATGTCTTATTTGCTCACAGCAGTGTGTCATGTATGTATTGGCAGTAGAAATTCCCATACTTACTCTGCAGAAGCAGCGTTGCAGATATATTCCGCCAAGACCAAATATATCAACATTGACATATTAAAATCATTACCATGCCAAACACTCTGAGAGTTATGACAGAAATATCTTTCACACAGTAAATATTGAACATGTAGTTTATTCAATTCTTTATTTACATCATTATAGTTTTTCTATTTTTATAATGGATTTTGATAATATTAGATTGAAAGTATTGGTGTAGGTAATAAAAAAATACATAAAAGGCATTTGTTAAAAAGTAGCAATGTGTTTCCACAGGTTTCCAAAACAGTTTTAATGTGACCTTCCGCTACTTTTAATAATAAACAACCAAAGGAACATAAAAGTGCCTGAAGTTGAAGAAACACCCAACAACAAAAACAGCCTAAACTTCCCAAAGAAACTCTACTCACAAGAAAGCACCACACACAGCCCTTAAAATGAACCACAACCTCCATTAAACTTTCACACCTCCGACAGCTTCATAACAGACCTCAGGCGAAATTAATAGACGCCTCTGCAGCTGCACCCTGCATTACGTGAGGCTCTGAAAGTGCTGAATCACTTTGATGCAACAACATTTTCAGCTTGCACGCCAGCGCCCAATGCCATCCACGGCTAGCTCATCTGTCAGCAGCCCGTCTCTCTCACTCATTCCGTGCCTGCCCAATGAATGCTAACATGGCATTTAAAAAGAGATGTGTATGCCAGGGGACGTGTATCCAGGGTAAGCGTGAGCTAGTGTTGTAGTAGGAAATTGAGGTTATACATGAATGATGCGTTTGTATCTCTTCGCCAGCAGCCCAATGAGCTTTGGGACGCTCCTGCACTGCAGGCCTCAGTTCCCCTGTACGTTGCTTAAAACATATTGTGATTATAAGCAGTTAGAGAACACGACCCCCGGTGGATTCATTTGCAAAATTCCAGGTAACAATTTGCTAATCCCCTCATCCATATTAATAACAACGCAGAGAACTAATCAAGGAGATTTAAATGTGCTGAGAAATCGGTGGCGGTGCAAGAGCGGATAGACTTCAGCAATTCTCAGCTTTATTTTGCAGTGTTTTGAGGCTCATAAACACAGAGATATAATCTTGGAGAGAGGGAGGATACTAGTTGAATCTGAAATGGAGTCATCATGCTTTTCTAGCCAAGCTATCTTTATGTTTTGCTTCTGGTTTTCACTTGCCGGTTTGGGAAAGATTCTGAATTTAATCTTTGGCTGACTTTCAGTTCATTAACTGGAAAGAAGAATTGAATTTCTTGAGGTTGTTGAACTGTAATTTGAATTCTAATGAGAGGAATTTACAATTCAAGGAAATCCAATACAGTTACTCAAGAGGAATGTCTTTACTCCAACACAAACGCTACAAAGTAATTATCAGTAATGTTAAAAAACAAAAAACAAAACAAATGTCAATACAAAAAAAGTTGTCAATTTAACAGTAAAAATTTAAAATTCATTTGAATTTATATTGCATTGGATTAGAGTAAAAACAGCTATATATGCGGTGCCTGTACTGTACACAACTTTTCAAAAGTTTGAGGACGACATTTTCTAAAAGAAATTTGAACTTTTATTCAGCAAGGACACAAAAAAATTTATCAAATGTGGCAGTAAGGGCATTTATAATCTTACAAAGTATTTATATTTCAAATAAAAGCTTTTCTTTTGAACTTTCATTTATCAAAGAATCTTGTATCACAGTTTTCACAAAAATATTTAGCAGCACAACTGTTTTCAGCATTGATAACAATAAGAAATGTTTCTTGAACAGCTAATTAGCATGTTATAATGATTTATCAAAGATCATGTGACACTGAAGACTGAAGTAATGATGCTGAAAATTCAGCTTTGCATCACAGAGATAATTTTTTGTAGTCAATTTTTCTCATAAAACTGATCTTTAACAAAGACTATAGAATAACACAAGACATGTCACTCGNGCTTCTAATATGTAAAGCTGCTTTGAAACAATTACCAATTGTAAAAAGCGCTATATAAATAAATTTGACTTGACTTGACTGAAGACTGAATTAATGATGCTGAAAATTCAGCTTTGCATCACAGAGATAATTTTTTGTAGTCAATTTTTCTCATAAAACTGATCTTTAACAAAGACTATAGAATAACACAAGACATGTCACTCGTATTGTTTTGAATGGGAGAAAGTGAAACGCGCAATATGGCGGAATAAGTCCCGCCTTCTAAATAAGAGCCAATCGCCAACTGGTAAAGTCATCGCGTCACTGCAGAGGCCGTTAGAAGCACCGGTTTCAATAGAAACAGTCAGACGCGCGCCTCCAAAATGAGACACAGGAGACGCGCATTTACGTCTGCGCATGCGCATTAGCTTGATCCAGCCTGAAAAATACTGTTTTTTTGTCATGATTCGAGCATTTGGAAAACAAATTAAGAGACAGTTGTTGTTTGATTTGATTGGTGATTTCAAATATGAAATTTAATTGTAAGGTTGGCAAACAGTTTTGGAGAATTTGATGTTTCCCCATTCAAAGAGAGCTGCATGATGCCCCGGATGCCCGAGAGGTGTTTCAAAGATGGCCGCCGAGTGAAATGACTTGTCTTAAAGGGACTTTGTCTTTAGTCACCAAAATGACATATTTAAATGTTTTTTCCCTTCTATACGTCTTAAAATAGCTTTATTGTAACTACACCTTTGCTTCATTTAGTATACACAAATCTATGAATATGCTAATTAGCCCTGCCTCCGCTTACTCACATTAGCTCAGAGATCCACTTAGTCAACTTACTAAGGTAAACGCTGCACAATGGTATCGCTTTTTACAACGTCGGACACATAACTGTAATTAATATGATTAGCCTTTTGCTTGACTATGTTATCAAACAGCTAATAATGTGTTGCTAATGTTACAAACCATGTTCCCGTTCGCCATCTCAGAGTCAGACAGCTGCCTTCTAGAAGTATCCAGAAACGCTTTGAACAACTCAGAACGTCAGAGGAGAGAGGCATATATAGTTCATCATAACGTCATAATATACATCATACACCCACTATATTGCTAAATCTACCAGATTTTCAATATCAACAGAAAAATTTTGCAGGATAACCTGGCTTCTCTTGAGACTTCATTGCTTCAGAACGGTTATAGTTAATGATATGCTAAAGCCCGCCCGCACGTTGACGTGATTGGTTACAAGGTAATTTGTGATGTCAGAAACACCAGCGATTTCAAACCGCATTTTCTTTTGATCACTGCAGTTTTAAAGAGAAAATACTCAGCATTGGTGTTGACTTATGAATTTGCACATAGTTTGTCTTCAAGCATATTAAAAACACCACATAGACATATGAACAACATTAAAAACTTTATTTTCACCACAGTGGGACTTTAAAACAGAAAACTGTTATTTTAAATTGAAATACTATTTCACAATATTGTTGTTTCACTGTATTTTTGATCAAATAAATGCAGCCTTGGAGGACCAAAAATAAAAATAAAAATAAAAAAATTTTACCCGCCTCAACCTATAGCCTAGTAGTGTCAGGGTTCTGTTACTTCTGTCTAGTTTATTTCTTGGTTTTGTGACAGAGCTCTGACACTCCCGTTCTTGTCCTGTTTTTGTGTGAGCGTACGGTCTCGAGTGTTCTCGAGCCGTGCGCTCTCTTGTCTGCGTGTCTTGTTTCATGTTGGGAGCGTGCTCTTATGTTGTCTTGTTTTTGTGTGAACAAGTGGCTTATGATTTTTCATAGTCGCGTGTTCATGTCTTGTCTTGTGTAAGCACATGGCTTGTGATTTGTCTTCATTGGCCATGTGCTCTCATGTCTATTGTCTTGACCCCACCCATCTTGTTACCTGATTATTGGTTGATTTGCCCCACCTGTCCTCCCTCGTTACTTGCCTTGTTTGCTCTCCTATTTTTTCTCCTTGTGTTTGCAGTCCTGTGCTGGTTCGTCGTCGTATTTTCCCTGGTGTTTCCATAAGTCAAGTCAAGTCCAGTTATGTCAAGTCTGTTTTCCCCCACGGGGTAGTTTTTGTTGTATTTTGTTTTATTTTTATTATTAATAAAAGCCCTCTCTTCCCTGCATTTGAGTCCTCGCTCCTTCCTCCACCACCCCAACCCTGACAAGTAGAGTATGATAACATGGGATTATGGGTAATTCATAAAAATAAAAACTTTTACTTCCAGCAGATATATACATTTATTCACACATTCATTAGATTGCAATTCTACTTCCTTGGATTCAAATTTGAATTACAAATCTGCATCATGTTTGCCACCTCAATTCAAATTCAAGAACCAAATTCAAATTTTCAAATCAATTCTAAACAGTAAGCAGTGAATTCATGAATAGTTTTAGGCTGAGGGTGCAGCACAAAATTCATCATCAGTCACAACATGAATTCATTTCCCATCACTCCAGCATATATTTTTAAAACCAACACTTTAAAAATTCAGGATATCTACACTTAACATTGCATTTATGGTCTTTGGAGAGTCTAAGCAAGGAAACCATTTTCTCATTCTTCTCGTCTCTCCAAAGCCACTCCGCTCTACTGAACCACATTTCTTCACATTGCAGTCAGTCTTTTACGTTTTAATAGATTTCATTTAATTGAATTTGATTTTTAATCATAAACACCTCATAAGCATTAATTATTTCTCAGTAAAACAAGACACACGTAGTGATGTAGTGATTGAATGATTAAAATAAATGGCACATATTCAGCATGTCTGGAATACTAAATCATTTAAAGACAAAGTGAATGGACATCTTAAAGCCATTAAAAAGAGTGCACCAAAGAATATCATCAGTTTCTCTTAAAAAATTTATAGCGAGTAATTGTGTAGTTACAGCAAGTCAAGAACGGACAATCAAGCAAATCTAGAACGAAACAAAAATTCTCCTTACAATATTCAGTCGCATCCCTCCAGCCTTATTCTACGTCTGATGTACGTGAAGTACTTTGTGACAGTAGTTCTAATCCCACTCTTGGCAGAACCTGATTTTCTAAGGGAGCGTTATGAGACGTGCCACCATCTCTAATACGTTCACCCGCAAACCCATCACACCGAGCTCAGCAGGAGCGTCGCAGCCTGCGCATAATCTGTCTTCAGATGGATGGTTTAATACGGCAGTCCAAAGAGCCCTGTGCCTACGGCATGAAGCTACATCAGAACGTGGGCACGAGGCCCCAAAGCCGTCATGCTAAACGCTAACCGCTTCTGAAGATGGGTTTGATGATTATACAGGGAATTTATTTCAACACCCTCCGAGACATTTTTTTACCTCTAGCATAGAAACGAGTACCGCTTCAAAACGAATCTCAACTAACACAAAAGGGGCGCTGGGTTTTTGTAACAAGTCATAAGTGAACATAAGTGAGTACTGCAAGCAATTTGTTCATCTTGTCACATAGCCGGAAAACTGGTCATAGTTCAATTGATGTATCGGCATATTATGTATGTACACTACCAGTTGAACTTCGGGATGCACATTCTCATCCTTGTTGTTAAAATGTCAAATCAGTACTAATTATATTTTAACATCTTCACAGTACACACCTCTTTGAAAAGATTATGTTATTAATAATGGCCTTGCTATCCAATCAAATGCATCAATTTCATATTTTAACTCAAATATTATTAAACCGTCTACGGACACACTAAAGCTTGAGTTGCCATTGGCTAGTAAATTTTTTATATGGAATGCATGAACAATGCAAATGAAAAAAAAAAATCTATATAAATATAATATAAAATATAAATTTCAAACACTATTAAAGTCAAGTAAACAGTCTGTAATAAAATAAGGTCAAATAATCAAACTACAAGCAATAGTCAAGTCAAGTCAAGTCACCTTTATTTATATAGCGCTTTTTACAATGCAGATTGTGTCAAAGCAGCTTTACATTGATAACTGGTACATAATTTTGGCTGCACAGCAGCTCTTAAAGAATAGTGTCAATGCAGGCAGATCAGAAGCACTGTTGATTAAATGTCAAGAATACTGTTGAATATCAAATGTCAAGTCAAATGTCAAGTGTCCCCAACTAAGCAAGCCAAAGGCGACAGCGGCAAGGAACCCAAACTCCATCAGGTGACATCAGGTGGCAAACAGGTGTTAAAATGGAGAAAAAAACCTTGGGAGAAACCAGGCTTAGTCAGGGGGCCAGTTCTCCTCTGGCGAACAGTGCTTTGTTACGAATCAGGTTGCTATCATAAGTCTGATAGGATCGCAACAATCAAAGTGTTTATTTCAGTTCCATCCAGTACAATAGGATGGAACTGCACAAATAAACAATAGAAAAGTTGCCAATTAAATAAACAGTGCTTTTCAGGTAGATCTAACAGTAGTTAGATGTAGATCAGGTGCAAATTAAATATAGATTAATCCTTATTAAAGTCACAAAAGTTATTCAGTCAAGAGCATTGAGTGATTTTTTTTGCAATGAGACAGTTGTTTGATTAACATTAAAAACACAGACAGCAGCAGGAATATTAGGCTGCTGTCACTTTAAGACTAATGCACGGATCCAATATACGATTACACACCGTTTACTTTCTTAACTGTTTACATTCACTTAAGACACAACTCCACTATGTTTATAGGATACTTGCCAAGACTGGCATTTTGACAATTTTGTGTGAAATTGTTTGTGAAAGAGAGCTCAATTCAGTACTCGCGTGCTTGTCAGACGCGGCTTTCTGGGTGCACACTTCGGATGTGGGCGCACACAAAACTTCTCATACAGTACGTGCATGAGTTATCTTTTGTGTCTTCTTGTGCTTGAATGTTTAAATTGGCAAGACTTAAAAACACATGCAAATGACAAACTTTCATGACAACGCAGCACTGGTCCGATCGGGACAGCCCTGCATGTGCTCTCTCTTTCTCTCACGTTGAGTGCATGTGTGAGAGAAAGCAACAGAGGGCGCACTCAGCCAAGTGATGGTGCGTAAAGCTCAGCAGGCAACGAATGCAACTTAATTTTTGCCAATAATTCAATTACAGGTGACTGAAATCGTAGAGTTTACTAGCCATTGGCTAATAAAAAGACATTTTTAGTCACCTCTCGTGAAATTTGGTCGCATATGTGACTGATTTACTCACAATGTAGAGGATTGAAAGTGATTTGCATTCACAATTTCATGTCTAGACAACTCATTTAAAGTCTTTAAGCAGAAGTCTCTAGGTATGAAGGCTTTAATAATCATGACATAAGTAAAGTCTTGTTAAAAAAGAATAACGGAACAAACAAAACCACTTTAAAAAAAAAATTTTTATACTGTAATACTGAAATGTCAAGTTAGTAACAACCAGTGTTATTGTTAATTAAAACAAACTATTATAAATAGTTTTCCTTCACTGAAATTAAGCTATAAAATATAAATATTAGATTAAAAAAACTAAAAAACTTAAATGAGAAATGTTGTCTTTAAGCAACTAACTGAAAATAAAATCCATTTAAGCTGAAGTACTAAACTTAATCTAAAACTGAAATAAAAATAAATAAAGCTAAATAGAAATATTTTAAACCCAAAATCTAGTAAAAATTATTAAAACGTAAATTAAAATGAAAACAGAACATGATGGCAGCTAGGTATATAAACACTTACATAAAAAATGAAATGAGAAAATTTCATCACGATAAGCATTTTTAGCAAACATGGGCAAGTACATAAAACAGTAATTATTTTCTCTGTCGATAATCGTACACCTGCAAAACTGCAATCTTGGTTAAGTTTCGAGCATCAGACTATCCCACACCTTCAAATAAAACCCAGCATATTTTACAATATACTGACAGAGTGACAGGTTAGACATTGTGCTTTGTACCTGGAATACTCTGTCTCCTAATGGCCAGAGCGCCATCTGGTGGCCTGGAGGGATTGGAGTGTTTAGTGTAGGGCCCCTCATCTGAAAAACACAGAAAAAAACCAAAACATTTGAAAACCACACAATGGTTTTCATTAGCAAAGCCATGTTCTTTTTCCACACGCAAGCAGCATGTACACAAATTCAAAGACACCAAAGAAAAGTGGCTTTCTTCACCAGAATCATCATAGCTGTCATGGACACACAGCTATTATACAATGGCCATCATGCTCTCAAAGAGACATAGCCTTCAACAACATTCATTTGTGTCTGAGGCTGTCAGCTCTTCACGCACACACTCAACCTCAAAAAAGACACACAGACACTCTCAACAACACATCGCACTCCCCTGCCAATCCTACATGTTGAGCAGAGAACAATGGCCTCTCATCTGTGATATATGGTGAGTGCATCACCGCTCTCCCTGAGTGTGAGCAGCTCCAGCTGTGGCCATCCGATTGTGTGCTCTGATTTAGAGCCGTGGAATCCTGAGCAAAAGCAGTGGGAGTCCCGTCATAATGGAGCCCTTAAAGAACAGCAGGACGGCGCACTGAGCACTGTTTACTTTAACCGCCGTAGCAAAACGCAGCGAGACTCGGCAGCAGATCACACATATGTGGGGATGCGTGTGGATGCTCAAGAGACTGCGTTGTGTGCGGATGGAAATTTATACAGGGTGTTAATTATAAACATACTGTATTTATGAACATAAATGGGCTGCAGTGTGTTGAAATTGCTAGTAGTGCTTGAGGCATGCTATTACTCTTGCTAGGGTTAGAGAGCTGAACAAACTAGTGTTAAAGCATTACATTTAGTATGGAGTTAAGTAGTATGCAAGTAGCACTTAAATCAGAAGTTAACATATACAGCTGATAGACATTACAGTTATTAAAGGGATAGTTCACCCAAAAATGAAAATTCTGTCATCATTTACTCACCCTCAAGTAGTTCTGTATGAATTTCTTTGTTCTGCTGAACATAAAGAAAGATATTTGGAAGAATGTCAGTAACCAAACAGATCTCACCCCCCATTTACTACCATAGTATTTATTTTTCCTCCTATGGTAGTAAATGGGGGGCGAGATCTGTTTGGTTACTGACATTCTTCCAAATATCTTCCTTTGTGTTCAGCAGAACAAAGAAATTCATACAGGTTTGGAACTATTTGAGGGTGAGTAAATAATGAACTAATTTGCATTTTTGGCTGAACTATCCCTTTAACTCTTTCCCCGCCATTGACAAGTTTTAATGCAATTCAGGTTTTCATGTGGTAGGTGGCGCTGTTCTAAAATAGAACAGCATCTCTGGATCCAAACACAAGCAAAGAAGAAGATCTGCATAAACCAGAAGGAGCGAATAGAACTTGCTGTTCTTTCTTTTGATTTGTTTACTGTTTACACATTAATACAACAAAATATTCTGATAGCCTTGGAATTTTTGTGAATATGACCAAAAATTATGGTGCTGACCGGCAACTTTTTTTTTTTTAGAAAACGCTCTAAAGAGTTAAGCCTGATTATATAATTCGTTTTCTAGCATTAATTCCCCATTATATCTTTTAATGTCTTGACTGTAATATGATATGGTAATTATATGCAGATGAAGTCTTAAATAATAACCTTTAGCACACACACAGTTAAAATTGTGGCACAAAACACTGGATTGGGACATCCCTAATATATATTTGACATTTAAAGGTGCAGTGTGTAAATTTTAGCGGCATCTAGTGGTGAGGTTGTGAATTGCAATATAGAGAAGCTACGGTGGCCAACACAGGACAAATATGTTGTCGTCTGAGACAGCAGAGAGTAGCTAGACAAGCAAACATGCTCTGTAGAGCAGTTTGTCTGTTTAGGGCTACTGTAGAAACATGGCAGCGCAAAATGGCGACTTAACATGTAAGGGGACCCGCGGTGTATAGAAATGGCTCATTCTAAGGTAATAAAAACATAACGGTTCATAATGTAAGGTCTTTATACACCACTGAAAACAGTTATGTATATTACCTGGCATTTCTGTCAATAGTTCCTCCTAAAATTTACACATTGCACCTTTAAATTTATTTTAATGGTATACAGAGCGACTCTACTTTTAAATGGAGAAACAGACTATATAAATGAGACATTCATATTATGCTCCATGAGCTTTTTTGACAGTCTCGCTAGAGATTAGAGTTAGCGTCTGATAGGCAATTTATTCTTGATCATCCGTCATGGCCAGTTTGACTTTACTGTGGTCAATGGGCTGGACACAAGTCAGTGAACACAAGAGAGCTCCAAATGAAAGCAACATCCCACTCCTGCCCTTTTCTAAACCAAAGGCAGAAAAAGCTCTGAATCAGCCTGTCTTAAAAATACCCCCTTCATTAATAAGTCATTTCATGGAAATGAGGGGAGGTCAAAATTAAGAGGAACCTTCTGAAGACATCAGGGATGAGAAATAAGTCCTCTCCATTTTCTTCAGTCAGTTAACAGCAACTCCTGGGGCATTTCTGTGTCAGATCAAATGCACCAAACTGTTAAGTGAATGAATGGGCTCTTCACTAATGTCACAGTTCTATGTAAATTTAAAGCATGAAAGAGTGTTTTTACTCATGGAGATGGAGCTGAAATTATAAAAGCCTATTCCTGATAAACAAACGGTTATTTAAGGTCTTTTTAATAGAGGTCCAAAAGTCAGAGACAGTGAAAAATCAGGGATTCAAAACCAGGAAAAAAAAAAATTAAAAGGAACACTATGCCACAAAATAATAATAATAATAAAATATCCAATAATATTGAACCAATAATAAATAGCACTGAAATCAATTTTTTAATGCTCAATCAATGCTGTGATGCTTATATGAATTTAGACTCAAGTATAAACTGTAGAGTATAAAATTTGTTCAGCACTTGATGAGTGCAAGAGTATGCAATAGACAAAACTAGCTTCCCAAATTAAACATCCAATATCATCTGCTAAATATTGACTGATATTGACAAAACATCTCCTATATCTACCAATAACCACTATGGTCATATATATCCGTTCCTCAAAACGTTTTTTCTCCCAGGGAACATATGCAGCAATTTATTTTTATTTCGATAAACAAGTCGATTTGACACTGGCATTTAAATTTCCAATAGATCTGAAATGAATTTAAGATTCAATCGAGCTTACCTACCCACCATCCTCTAATACAATCTGCTGTCCTTACATAAAAAAATCCTATTGACTGGCACTGCTCGCTGACTATGACGACAACCGACTGCTTGTATCTCCCCAGAGACCAGAGCAGACAGACTCATTTAAAATGCATAGAACTGTAAGCCCACGGTGTCTATGAACTAGCTGGTATGTGGAGACGTCACCGTCAGCCTCCTCACACAGACCGTCAGATGTTTCAGTCTTTTAGTGATGCAAGTATTGACCAGACCAACAGAGAGGTCATTAAATGGGTTATCGGCACATCCAGGAATCAGATTTCTCTGAATTTACCACAGGTTCAGAGCTAAAAGCATCATGGGATGGAGTTTACCTTTATCTTTAATCTGATCATCGGTCTCAAACGTGCTTATAGCGCTATTTCGGAAAATCAACACGGGCGAGAGTGTGGGAGCAGATTTATTTGTTTTCATGAGGTGAAAAAAGAATAATCCATCAGCGATATGCAAAATGCTCCTACATTTGAAAGTTTCAAAAGCATTTCA
Source organism: Anabarilius grahami (assembly GCA_003731715.1). NCBI lineage: Eukaryota > Metazoa > Chordata > Actinopteri > Cypriniformes > Xenocyprididae > Anabarilius > Anabarilius grahami. The sequence continues at coordinate 6,259,868 of RJVU01079805.1, forward strand.
TGGACGTATACTAGGCAGACGTGTAAAACAGCATGTGGGTGTTTTCCATACAGTAGCCCAAGGCTTCGCTCCTTCATCATAGCGTTTTGCTGTGAATGAGTAGATGCTGCTGCTTTTATTCACTGTTAAATAATAAGTTTAATAATAATAAAAACATAAATAATAATAATAAAAACTTTAGCAACATGCTTCATGAATTTTTGAGTGTATTCACACTTTTGCTGTGGAACAAGTCTGTGTCAAGTTTGGATGGTTATATGTAATAAATACAATGTGTGTATAAAATATATATATACACACACACACGTGTGTGTGTGTGTGTGTGTGTGTGTGTATACACATGTACAGGTCCTTCTCAAAAAATTAGCATATTGTGATAAAGTTCATTATTTTCCATAATGTAATGATAAAAATTAAACTTTCATATATTTTAGATTCATTGCACACCAACTGAAATATTTCAGGTCTTTTATTGTTTTAATACTGATGATTTTGGCATACAGCTCATGAAAACCCAAAATCTCAAAAAATTAGCATATTTCATCCGACCAATAAAAGAAAAGTGTTTTTAATACAAAAAAAGTAAACCTTCAAATAATTATGTTCAGTTATGCACTCAATACTTGGTCGGGAATCCTTTTGCAGAAATGACTGCTTCAATGTGGCGTGGCATGGAGGCAATCAGCCTGTGGCACTGCTGAGGTGTTATGGAGGCCCAGGATGCTTCGATAGCGGCCTTAAGCTCATCCAGAGTGTTGGGTCTTGTGTCTCTCAACTTTCTCTTCACAATATCCCACAGATTCTCTATGGCAGGGGTCACCATTCCTGCTCCTGAAGGGCCGGTGTCTCTGCAGAGTTTAGCTCCAACCCTAAGCATACACACCTGAAGCAGCTAATTAAGGTCCTACTAAGCATACTAGAAAATTCCAGGAAGGCGTGCTGATGCAAGTTGGAGCTAAACTCTGCAGGACACCGGCCCTCCAGGAACAAGTTTGGGGACCCCTGCTCTATGGGGTTCAGGTCAGGAGAGTTGGCAGGCCAATTGAGCACAGTAATACCATGGTCAGTAAACCATTTACCAGTGGTTTTGGCACTGTGAGCAGGTG
>RJVU01079805.1:6275263-6293074 GCA_003731715.1 Anabarilius grahami
TACTTAAAAATATTGGTTATTGTTCAACATATGAGGTCCAATTGTTAGGTTGTAAGGTTATTTTTTGTACCAAATCAGGCAAATTTTCGGTCAGTTGCGAGCTATAGCAGTGTGAATGAGGCTTAACAGAAAGGACCCAGAAGACCCTATCAACACACTAAATCTCACTCAGATTGCCATATCAACCCGCTGGTATTGGTCCAGAGAATTGCACAGGAAAGAATCTCTCATATTTTCTTCAGAAAAGGTAAAAATCTAGTTAATTAGTACACTTGTTTCCCATGACAGATGTTTTACTGGTCGCAAAGGCTGGAGGTTGACACATCAGGACCCTTAACATCACACTTAATGAGCTCTGTTCTCCTATCCTCCATTCCACATGCCATGATTTAAATATAGGACACTCATTGGGAGCTGTCAAATCATAATGCCTCTAGGTTTTACAGTTTCAAAACATGCGCCCATAATGCAAGAGAGCCAAAACAGCACCACCTCCTCTTCCTGGCACTAAATCCAGCTGTCAAGCAAACGTAAAAGGATTGATGGAGGCTGTTCAAAGTGAAAGCGGAGGAGATCAGGACAGACGTATGCCAGCAGAATGAATAAGAGCCAGATGCGGTGAACACACCACCTCTCATCCCACATCACAATCTCCCACACAAGCACAATATACAATCTTCAAAACAAACAGACATTTTTCTGTAAGATATAGCCAGATCTTTCTGCCCACCTTGTATCGGAAAGCAGTGCAGTTGTGAGTGGCAGTGCGGTTGGCTCGACTCATTACCATACATGCAACTAAAAAATAATTGGCACAGCTCACAGAACACCTGCAGAGGTGAATGAAGGCATGAAAANCCTCCGGTGTGTGAATGGAACAAGAAAAAGGTGTGATGCTCATATGGCTGCAGGACAGCAGCTGCAGTTTCTGTGGTTGAATCCTAGGGATGTGTAAAAGTACACATTACTAAACTAGTCAGTGTTCTGTTGCTGAACAACAAGTCCACATAATGGTTTTAAAGGGGACCTATTATGCCCCTTTTCACAAGATGTAATATAAGTGTCCCCAGAACGTGTTTGTGACGTTTCAGCTCAAAATACCTCACAGATAATTTATCATAGCTTGTCAAATTTGCCCCTATTTTGGTGTGAGCAAAAACACTCCATTTTTGTTTATGTCCCTTTAAATGCAAATGAGCTGCTGCTCTCGGCCAACAGCTCGCACTTCGGTTGCTCAACAACAACAAAGCTGGAGAATCTCACGCAGCCAAAATGATGATTGTCAGTAACGGTGTTCAGCCTTGCATTGTTCAAACCATCCCACACTGATGGAGAAACTCAGGAAGAAGTTACAACTTTTAGAATGCAACTGGATGTTTCTGAATTGTTAGTGGATAAATTTATGTAGTTGCTGTGGAGTTAATTCAACTCATCGACAAGCATGTGTTAATCTTTTGTGCAAATCCAGCGTTGAATTGACCCTTGTTTGTGAAGCAGTCCAGCGTAAAATGGCAACAACACTGTACTACAACAACTCTTCCTCTTCTCTAAAGCAGCCAAACATGGCCTCATCCCCTTTGTTGCGTGTTCTCGGGGCAGGGTTTATGTTAATTTTGGGGTTTGTGATGTCACCAACCCAGGAAGAAGCTTGTTGTAGTCCCTACCAGCCGTTTGTCTTAGTCCTTAAAAAGTGATTTCTGTTAAAAAAGTGAAATCATAATCAAGGACCCCTTTAAAAAAAAAAATCACTGGCCCCAAACATTTTTAATTCTATACAGCTTTTAACACGGTTCAATACAAGTGCCAGTTTATTTATTTATGCACCTTTTCATAAATTAAACATACAGATAGCAGGATATCTGATGGCTGATTATTTCCTTCAGAGTCTTTTGTTGACCGTGCAGTTTTCTTTCCCTCAGTTGTTGTATGTTTTGTCTTTCTATCTGGTGTGAATCAGAGCTTAGCAGCTGGTTCCCTTAATGCAGCTCAACAAACTGAGCTCTAAATTGTTTTTCAGTTAGGAAGCAGGTGGCCTAAGCCACTGAGCTTAATGCAAAAGGGTTACAGTGTACCCAGTGACTGCTGAAGAACAGAAATGGAAAATGTCCCTTATCGAAGTCAGGGAGCGATTAGCATACCAATTATTACAGTAGGTACGGTGTGACACTGCTAATATCAGCTGCTACAACCAGACACACAAACCTGGATGCGAACATAAGGTCAGGCAAACACAGAAAGACACGTATGAGCACACAATCTCCCACACAAGCACAATATACAATCTTCAAAACAAACAGACATTTTTCTGTGTATATAAGATATAGCCAGATCTTTCTGCCCACCTTGTATCGGAAAGCAGTGCAGTTGTGAGTGGCAGTGCGGTTGGCTCGACTCATTACCATACATGCAACTAAAAAATAATTGGCACAGCTCACAGAACACCTGCAGAGGTGAATGAAGGCATGAAAAAAATTGAATAAATTAATTCAAATTAATTCAAATCAACAACCTGTTATTGGTAGTAGGCCTATACCACCAAAAAAGAACTGCTAATTAATATTACATTTTAGGCACCAATTATTTGAGTAAAATGAAGAGGAAAAAAACACCCTTGGCCTATTTTTCATTTTCTGACTGAATGCCTGCAAATGTGTAACAGAGATATAAAACCGACAGGCCATGGCACCATAAATGCCACTACCAAGACAAATGCTGCACACCGCTAAGGCCAGGAACACTAGGCGATCTCAAATGAGAAGACAATTCATCAACAACAAGGGCTGCAATGGACCCTGGTGAAAGGGGAAAAAAAGCTGTTTTTTTCTTTGGGTAGAGATCATCTACATTATTCAATACTCTTAGGTTCCAAAAGTGTGTTTTTGCAGTGATGCCATAGAAGAAACATGTTTGATTCCCCAAAGAACCTTTCAGAGAACAGCTTCAGCGAACAGAATTTTAGTCCTAGTGTGAAGAACATTTTAAAAATTTAAATAAGATTTTTCACTATAAAGAACCTTTTGTGCAATGAATATTAAAGGTTTTTCATGGAACAATAGATGCCAATAAATTATCATATTGATCTTCTGGAATACCTGATTCTGATTGGTCAAATACGATATTAAAATGATATCAGCCTGTCCTTATAAAGCCTTCAGGGTGATGCAAGACCCCTCTGATTATCCTTCAATATCAATGCTTCTTACTGTTGCAAAGCATTCACTAATATCACCAGACAAAGCAACATTATGACATTTCTGATGTAATGAAGATTACACATCGCTTTAACCTTTTGTGGCTGGCAGAAACCATCAGCCTACCGAAACCCCAACATCAGAGTCCATTAGCTTACATCATCTGACATGAATAAGTTATTCCTCATATACACTCTCATTTCACCTATAACAGAATGACTCCCTGACTCATCATGAGTAAAATGACTCTACGTGTCTAACACCACACACAAACACAAAGTCCAAATGAAAGGCTGCATTCACACCGCAAGCTAAAGTGGCTTTTTGTTTTGTGAGGCTCTTCACCTGACCTTTTAGATGTGCCTCATATCAAACACAAGTCTAAACATGTGACATTCCTAAAATCCCACAAGCGTAAAACAGCCTATTCTGGCATATTTATCTTGACATCAAAAGTCATAATGTGATTAAATAAGATATTTTGTATTTTGCAGTCTTTTGTATTTTCTAGTTCCAAAAACTTGTGCAAAACTACAGTACATACAATATTAAAAAATAACCAAATGATAACAATATTGCATAATCTATTATATATTATAATTATGTATATACACACACACACAATATATATATTTATACATCAGTTCTTTCTGGTTCTTGTATCTGATTGGCTGAGAGGTCTTTCCAGCCATGCGATATTCAACCAGTATAAACCATTTCACCGTTTGAATCACTCCACTGTCAACATTCTCACAGCGAGTGTCATGGCGGACAAGCAAACACACCACATAGATACTACTGTTATTTTGTAACGGAATGTAGTTTTAAGAGTTTTTTAGGCAAGAATGTAGTTGTTTAGACCTGAAATATGTGACTTATATTTAATCCTAGCGCCTATCTTGTTTAGACGTTTTCGGAGATGTGAGCTCCAGGCCGTCAGCGGCCGTTCAGAGCTCGTGTACCCGCCGAGAACAGCTTCATCTCGGCCAGTGCTTTAGAGATTTGCTACTGTCTCATATAGTGGTTAAACATGAGAGATAATTCATTTTGGGTACATAAAAGGGGCAATCTTAGGTCTTCTTAATCTATTACTTGTTCCTGAGCAAATCGAATTGGGCTATGTTAAATTTAATCATTTAATATTAAGGCTATATTTAACTTAAATCCTGTGGAGCACTGCTTTTGTACGTTTGAGTGAATTGTACAATTGTGTTTATTTCCTATTGTCGTTTATAATGGCCATTGTTGTTCATTTAAATATTGTTGTTTAATACATATTATTTTATATAAATAATATGTTGTATTTGGTATTGAGAAAGGGTCCGTTAGTGTGTAATATGGATTGAGTTACATTAATACGCCTTTAGATGGCAGCAAACTTTACAGGTGAATGAGTCAGTCGCAAGAGACTTTTAAATTGAAAGGGACTTTTGTAAACAAAGGACGTTGCTTTAGCGCTGTTATGGAAAATTCCCTTAACTGTAAAAAGGACAAATAAATAGATCACTTTCCACAGCGGACATTCAAATGGATTTTTACAATGGATATAATATTGTGGACATGGACCTGAAGAATGAATGTTATATCAGACAGGTTATCAGATACTAGTTCTAAAGTGACATTTTAGAATTAGTAACGGAGCCTTGGACAAACTGTCAACTTGAGATTTGTATCCGTGGCGGAAGGAAGTAGTTCTGCACAAAAGAGGTTTTTTTAAAGACACTCCGTTGTTATTTCTTATTTATTTACACAGTCATGCCATTGAACTGTTGTATAAATGCAATATCACACTCATAGCCGTGCGATATGGCTTTATATCAGCACGCTGTGATTACCTACGGCCGAATCACAGCCATATACAGCCATATCGCACGGCTATGAGTGTGATATTGCTCATTTTATATATATATATATATATACATACATACACACAATTTATTTCCACATTTGAAAGTGTACCAGATTTGAACAAAAATGTCAAATTCACATTGATTTCTGCTGTTCACACTGTCATCCACAACAAATCTGTGTCACATGAGGGAAAAAAGTCCAATTTGGGACACATTCAACCATGTTGTAGAAGATGCATTAAACCCCAGGAGGTAAGACCCACAGGGGAAACTATAGCTGACACAACAGTATCATAAGTGTGCCATCATGGGAAAACAGATGTGAACACCTGCAGCTACAAGTTTACATCATATATTTTTAAGACCGGAAATAAGTACATGCAAAAATCAGTACCATCCAGTTTGAAACTGGTTTGTGCATGGATGAAAGAGATCTTAATTCTGGCTGAAATGCTTTTTTCACACAGCCAACTGGGTATTTACTCGTCTTATTGAGGTCAAGTGTTTTCCCCTGAGGGAGGACAACTTGCAGTATTTATGACGACACCATCTCGCATCTCTTAAGCAATGCCAAGTTGGCTAACTCACACAAACCATTACTAGTCAGGGTAACATATGCAAAAATAATTCATTGGTGTAGCAGTTCTCTCATAGAAAACACTATTTATAGTCACTGCACAGTGGGCAAACTAAAAAAAAAGAAACAACCCACTAGTCAAAATGCAACATGACACGCAACTCATCATGATTCAGTTAAGTTTGCACTAGAGATGCTTTAAGCAAACCCTGCTGACATCTGCCTGTGTTTTCCAGGCACACCAGGATCAACAGACAAACAGTATTCCCAAACCACAGCACGAAGCAGTGCGCCTTCAGGTAAATAATTAACAGGGGAGAATCTGTCAGGCAGATACTAGGAAAAAAGACAGCAGCATTGTTCTCCTACAAGTGCACTAAGCAGACCCCCAAACTGCACTCTACTGTTAAATATTAATGAAGGGGGGCGGGTGAGCGATACTTCAGTGCGTCTTTTTTGCCCCAGGCTTTAAGCGAGAACATTTCAAAACAAAGGCGCGCGTTTTGATGACCATCGGTGGTCCATTCCGTTGTGCTCTATCAGGTCCGTTGACCCCCGTTCTGCGTCTAAATGCCCTGCGTAAACGTCCGTATCTCATACAAGCACGCGTTCGCTTAACGGGGAAGGCTGCATAAGGTATTATAAAGGATGAAAACAACCGAGACCGTACCTTTGTTCACTTTCCGCAGTATCTGGCATCGGCATTTGAAAGAGACGGCTATCATACTAGCTCAGCCGAAGTGCTCATCCAAGGGCTGCGATGAAAGCGATTCCTCGCGCATACATAGCACAGGCGCCGTGTCCCACAGGAGAAAGGCAGACTCCGTAAGCGGTGCAGAGCTCGAAACATGCACTACCGTCCCTGCAGCGCTGAGATCCGTGCTTTATAAAGCCAAATCATATTTCCCCCCAAATATAAAATCCATTGGAAAGCGCGCGCAGAAGAAGAACACGCACAGCGCGGATGATCCGTCTCATCTGAGACTCAGTCTGATCTGAATGGGCTTTTAAAGTTGCATGCTCGGTGTATTCAGTAGTAGCTGGGAACCTGAGCACAGCAGGAGACAAGCAACTCTTTCGTCGATAGAATTACTGTTATTTGCAAGCAGTGTCAGAAATTAACTTTCCATTAAAATGCATCAGCTATTTGCCACTAGACTTTTTTTTATCCTTTATGAGGGCATAGTTTCAATTTAATCAATTCATTATCATAAATTCGCAATCTGCATAATTAGATTTGGAATTTATTACTTATAGAGCTGTTTAGCACCTTAAGCCATTTCCTAAGCGTTTTTTGAATAGCTGTTCTGAATTTGATTGAAATAAATTCGAATTATTCTACTATAAAAATTACCATTAAATACACAACCCAAGTAGGGTTGAAAATGGACAAACCCCAGCGATTGGGTTGTTTTAACCAACCTGCTAGGTAGTTTTATTTTAAAATTTACTTCGTTTTATGTCTATAAATGTAACCAAACAGTTGTTTCCTTGTCTAATAAAACATGTAATATATTAAAGCGTCTTTGGTGTTTCCATGGTTTCTACAAAATAAAACCGGTAAAGCGGATATGACGCCATTAACAGGCGACTCCCGGACACGTCCCGTATCCTTGGTTAAAATCGCGATTTTCTCACGATTTACATATAGTTGGAAACATTTGTGATACTGTAAGTGCTCATCTGAACAAAATATATAGCACTGGCCTAGTGGTTTTTGGATATTTTACTGCAAAAATCTTACATATTGTGCCTCTAAAAGTTGGAAATTAACATTTATAAATATGTTTAATAAATGAACAAAATAAGCTAAATTAATCATAATTAAACAAACATTTATTAAATTGCTAAAATGTTCACCTTTTGATTATTATTGTTGCCTCTAAGTATGTGTCTGATTTTTTTAAAATTTCCAACCCATTTTGGGTTCATTTTAAGCCAGCCATATAGTAATTTTAAACAGTAGTTGGGTTGGTCAAACATTTAAGTGTAAAAAAAAATGAAAAAAAAAACAATCCATATAAGACATTCCAGAGGGCATGGCAAATTCATTCACAAAGAATTAATTACCAAATTTTGCAATTGGATGGCATTTTGCTTATTATAATATATTATATTATATTAAAAAACTTTTATAATATCTATAATCTTATTATATAACCATTTGGGATAGAGGGAAGTTATCATCATCTGCTTGCTCTTTTTATTTAGATGCTTATTCAAGCTGGAAAAATGTAACCTTATGTAAGAGCACAATTAAGAGCCTATCAATTCCCCTGAGTGAAGGGCAGAATAATTATCATTAGGAAATAAAAAAAATAAGTCATTTTTTTGTCACTTCAAAAGGAGAAATCAAATTGAATATGCAACAACAATAAGATTCTTTCCCACTTTCAAATACACATCTCCGAACTGTTAATTAGCCAATAGTGTCTGTTTATTTGCTTTTTAAATTTGCATAATGCCAATCATACACCCCAATTCCAATCAAGAGTGTACTGGTGTGATTCACAGAGCAGTGCTGATGTGCTCAATGCTGAGCAGCAGACCTTTTTATAACACAGATAACATGCATTTAGGTCAGTGGTGGTATCTCTTTGCATTATCAGACATTAAGAGGCACGATAAGCCTAGCGACAAGGGACTGGGTATTAAAGAGGTCTGTCTCTGTTTGTGTATGAAACAGGCCTGAATGAGTCTTTAACGTAAATGAAAGTATTAAGGTCATCGCCACTGTACTCTGTTCCTCCCCTGACGCTTGTAAGAATAGTCTGAGATAACAGCCAAACTGCTTGCCTGAGATCAAAGAGTGCGAGCTCAGGGTCTAATCTCTCTTTTCAACCCCCCTCGCTTTTTTATTCCCTTCATTTTAATTTTGTCAAGCTTCCAGGTTGACAGTCCAGCGGAGTGGATCAATGTTCCTGAAGAGAGGGATGAGGTTTAGTACTAGGATTATGCATACTGATCAGATTACACACATACAGGGATTTGCCTGTCCACTTGGATAAAAAATGCCGGACTATCATCATGTCAAGATGAGAGATGCATTTTGGGATGCCATGCATGTGGTTCTCTGTGGGCAGAGCATGCATGGGCATTGCAAAGCCTGTCTGTTATAAGGTTAATTTGATCTGCACTCTGTTGTTTGAAGGCTCAGAGGAGATGCACAGCCTCAAAGAGAAATGCATTGGTGCAGGAGGAGATGGGAGTGTGATGTTGTGCAAATTTTATGAAGATGTCAGTGAGGCACTCTCCCACTGTTTAAGACCCACCAGTGCCACATACGGCCGTCCTCTATTCACCCGTATTTAAAGAATATGGCCCAAGAAGAGAAACAAATGGAGTAAACCACAGTCATTTCCAATATTAAAAATGAACTCTTAAAGAAAAAAGAAAAAACAAATTCAGAGGCTAATAAAACTTTAAATCCAGCTTGACTCTATCCCAAAATATTCTGTGCAAGCTCTAATTTATTCATCCCACATGAAAACCCCACAAGACAAATGCTCTCTGCTTGGGATGTACATTTGCATATAATATTTAATCAACAAGGCATCAGTTTAAAGACTCCATGAAATGACTTGACAAGTGAATTTTGATTCTTTGTTCACATCGAAAGGTGTCACTTTTTAAATAGCCAGTAAGATTTTTTAAAATGTGTAATCATTTATCTCATAAAATATAATGTGAACTATATTTTAAAATTAAATACACAAATATAAAGATAATTTATAAAAAAAATATGTTTTAAATATAATTTATAGATATACTAGAGCTGCACAATATGATAAATTGAGAATCACGATTATTCGTTTAAAATAGATATGATTCTCCTACGATTCTGAATAGACAATTAAACAAAATAACATGTAATTAAATGTTAATTGCTGCAGTCTATTTAAAAAATATTTAATTAATTAGAATTTTTTTTAAATTAATAATTCAATGACTCAATGACTTTCATTACTGGATGAATAGGGATGGGAATCACAGGGTACCTCACGATACGTTACCGATAATATCACCATACAGCAATTCTGCAATAATCAATCCTATAATGATACATCGCGATATCTGTCTAACATGAAAAAAAAATGCCAGTGAAAAGGTTAATTTTACTTACACTGCTGTCCACCATCCCATTAAAAAACTCTTTCTTAAGGCTTGTCCACACCGGGACGATTATCATGCGCTTTTCACTGACGTTTAACGCCTCGTGACTAAACAAAGGGCGCCAATGTGAGTGTGCACACCAGGCGTAAAAGCGTCATTTTGGTTACACTTTATTTTACAGTGCCGTAGTTACATTGTAATTACTCATATAAGTACTAAGTACTATTAATTAACTACATGTACTTACTATAGAGTTACGGTTAGGGTTAGGTTTAGTTACTTGTAATTATGCATAATTTACTGTTATTACTATAGTAAGTACATGTAGTAACGTGTAACTACGGCACTGTAAAATAAAGTGTTACTGTCATTTTTTTTTTAAAGTAGATGAAGAAGACCCCTGCAAACTATGGGTGCTCTGCCAGTTCTTGGCCACACCAATAGATGTGTATTATATGGCATTTTATGTCTGTATTTTTATTGTTTTGTTTGTTTTTACATTGAAGAAATACAGTTGAGAATGTCGATTTCATAAATATGTTTATTTGCACTACCGTTCACTTGCACTACTGTCATTGTGACTTATTTGCACTACCATTTCTGACTACCATCTCCTTATGTCATGTATATGCCATTTTATATCTGTATTTTAATCTTCTTTAATTTCATTCATAAATCAATTCATAAATATGTTTATTTGCACTACCGTTCACTTGCACTAAGCACAAGCGCCATATACTGTCAGGGAGTGAATTTGCACATTCATTCGGTGCATCGCCAGTGAAAATTGCTTCGGTATAAACACAAAAACGTGTCGAAAAACGTATCGAAAAACGCTGGCGATAAGCGGCACGATAATAGTCCCGGTGTGCACGAGGCTTTATGTTATTTAACTTATGTTTATGTTTCCTTCATTCATGTGTTGAGCACCACAGCACTCACCGCTAGGAGCAGGGAAATCTATTTAGAGTGCCTTATTTTATTAATTAAAATATCGATATTTCACACCAGCGTATTGATTCTCGTATCGCACGGAGGAGGACAACGATATATTGCCCTATCGATATTTTGTCCCACCCCTACTCTTGAATTAATGATTCAATGACAAAAACATTTTTAACAGTCATGTCGCCACCTACTGGTGTAATGATGTAAAAGGCGATTTACTCTACTTTGATCGCTACCGTACACATCAGTGTTTATATCCGAACTATAAACTTTTAACACAGAAATAATGATACTGTGTAGTTGAAAGACATATGCATGATAACTGCTCTCTCTGGGTCAGTAGAAGCACCAACACAGATTTGAATGTTCCTCCGTGATCGTAGGGTACTTGTCAAAGGTTTAATAGACATAGCCGAATCGTTGCCATTTAGTAATAAGGTCATGTGGGTGTTTGAATCGAGATAGCGATCTTGCAGCTCTAATAAACAAACACAGACACACACATACTGTATATAAAATCTATGCTCATGGACAAATCAATATTCTCAAGGTCCATGATGACTACCTAAATCTCAATTATAGGGACCACACATGTGTGTGAAGCATTCCTAAATACAGGAATCAAGTCTCTTGTTCATCTCCCAGGATGGCGCAATCAATTTTCTTTGGGTGAACATGGCGGAAATGGCAATCAAACCAGTAGGATGCTTTATGCTTTCTCATTACAGCTCTGACGGTGACAGCTGAATTGAATGGGAAACCTCTCCATAAGGGCTGCTGCCCCCGCGTTTACATTTGCGTGTAACGCATATAATTGTCGGGTGTTGATGTGCATGGATGCATGTAAGATGCAACATGACATGGTGCAGAGATCTGTTATTAAACAAAACTGTGAAGCTGCAAACATGACAGGATGGGGTCCTGGCAAATCTGTCATTAGATGCTGAGAGCGTTTATGGCAACTGCAGTAGGACAGATGGAAAATACACTACGAATCAGTCCCTCTGACTGCTTGGCTCATCATAGAGTCTTATTGTTTTTCCACTAAGATGCCCCTTTTGTCCTGCTGACTTGCAGGTCTTGGAAGATGAATTCTCTTAATGGCTCTCCCGAATAAGACATTTTTTTGTTTGTAAATCTGAAGAATTGAGAACACAGTTTTATAAAACCATTATTGTTAAAAGAAGGAAATGTCAGTCCACCAAAAGAGGATATAGCTTAGCTCTCATCATCATAAATGCTGTATATCTTGAGGTAGGGATTAACCAGACCATGAAAAATTGAACCACCGTGTTTTAGACACCAGGCCGGGAACATTTTCCCCACAAAGAGCAAAAGCAGTGAACTATTATAAATGAGCAGTAAAAGCCCCTCAGCCTGTAAAGCAGCAGGAACAATGGCGGGAGCTGTCCAACAGCACTGGTGCTGAAATGGCGAGGGCTACAGTTTTCCCTTATGTATAACATTAGCGGCCTCTAGCGGTGAAAGTGATTAACTGCACAATCAATCAAAGGCCTCAAATAGATTTTAATGCTGCAGCGGTGTCACAATTCAAGCCCTATTTACTGTAGCTTCAATAAATCAGGGCATTAAAAATGCAAAGCATTTACATATATAATTATCAATTTCATCCTACATACAGTAAACGGTGTACATCCTTTTGCACATCATCCCACTCGACTGGACTGAAATCTGGGTCTATGTGGGCTATTAGAGTAAACAAACATGTTTGTGGGAGAAGCTTGAAACGATGTGTATTTAGTGCCAGGGTACAACATTCTGCTGGAAGAATCTATTTAAAAACGAATAGAGTACATGATGACTCATTTATACCGAAGGCTGTAATGTGGGCTATAATAAGTCATTCCTTTTGAGAAACAAGCCCCTGTCAATTGATATTAAGATTAATTAGAGCAGTTGATACCTTAATCACTAATAATGCAGTTTTGGTGATCAATGTAGCCTCATCTTCACCGGAACTGAATCTGACATGGTCTTCAATTGTTAATTGTGTTTGATTAAATACTTAGTTACTCGCTTTGGATAAAAGCGTCTGCCAAAATGCATAAATGAAATTGTGGCCTTTCTGTCAGTTTAATTCATCTTTCATATATTATGAAGCATGGTTTTCCCAAGCAAATCATAAAAAAATATTATTTGGAGAAAATTATTCTACCCTCTTGCAGTTAAAAACAGTATTTAGAGAGCCTCATAAAAAAATATCTTGAATATCTTTATTTAATGTCTTATGTTAACTTTGACGGCCTAAAATACATACAGTAAACTCTTTGTTTTCTCTCTCATGCTTCCACATTTTCCATGGAACTTCAGTTTGAAAACCCCTGAAATAATAAACTGATTTTGAATACCATTTTAGATGCAGTCAATACTATTATTCATTTAGACCGTATCGGTTTTAATGTTTGGTTGATTAACATCTAATTAAGTTCTATATTAAGTGGCAATATAGCCAGCACAATAAAGCAGGCACATAGACATCTCTCTCTGTCTCTCTTGTTTTTTCACTATTGTAGTTTCAGAGAAAGCTCTATATTGATTCAGTCTAATGGAAGTAAATTGGAGCCCTGGCCATTACGTGCAGAATTTGCATCACATTGTTATGTAAATTAGACGCTTTTAATGCTGTCTACAGCGTACCATTATAATATAAAAATACATATTTTTGTTTACATGGATATACTTCTTGCATGGTCTTAGTAGTTGGCAAGCCAAATGTTTCAAAAGGGTGATGCAACTGTATTACCCAACTGAACTGCGTGGCGACCCCAATTATCTGTGCAACCTGATGGAGTGTGCAGAAAGAATCTTGTTACTTGGTTTACTTGTGTGGCCAAACAGAAAGTGTAGTGATGATACAGTCTGGCCTGCTTTTGGTTCTCAAAACAACACCTAGAGTGAATGTTACTAAAAGCAATGTTATGAAATAGCACAGGCAAAGTGATAAACGAGAAAAAGAGTGTCATCTTGCCAATAAATATACAGTATCACCACCGGATGCCATGAATTGTGGCACTTAAAATTATACACACGGCAAGACTCCCATAATATCCTCTCATTAACATCGCATTTATGTCTTTAACAACAGATGGAAGAACTTGGGACATTTTACAAACACCACCATGCCATTTGCTCAGCTCAACAGCTCAGCAGTTATCAAACTACCCCAAATGTCTATAAAAAGACACTCAGTTTGCATACCACTACTGCAAGACTTGCAATGCTGGGACCCGGTATCTCCCCGCGGACATGACTGGACAACTTTAAGGGTGTGTGTGCCAAGTCCACTTTATCCCAAAGGGAAATTGACTTAGCCTTGAGCAAAAAATCTTCCATCAGGACCATTTGCTACTCAGGACAGGCAGTGTTGGGGAAAGTTACTTTTGAAAGTAATGCGCAGGGGCGCACATAACTTTTTTGGTCTGGTTCTCAAGGAAGATGTTGCTTGCTACTCACACTTTGCTCTCATCACTATCTTCTTTTCTCTCGAACATGGTAGATGATGATAATGATGTTTTTTTTTAATTTTATTTTATTAACATTAATGACACAGACAACAGCAAGAATATTAAGCTGCTGTCACTTTAAGACAGAATGCACGCACGAACTGAACATCCGGTTCCTTTCTCAACCGTTCACTTATGACATAACCGAGAGAATACTTGCCAAGACGGGTATTTTGACATAGTTTTGTGCGTATGTGCCCATTCAAGCGAAAGTAAACGTGAAAAAGGAATCAATTCGGTGTTGGAGCGCTATCTGAAACGCGCCTCTCTCTCTCTCTCTCTCTCTGCGTGCGCACGCTTCGGGTGTGGCACAGATAACAGCTTGGGAGTCCTGATTTTCGCCTCTTCTTCTGCTTTTAAAATCGTTTGAATGTGTTAATTGCCGAGACAAAACATGTCCAAATAATAAACTTTCACTCTATGATGGTTAAATTTATTAGTTAATCCGTGAATCACATGCGTGCCGAACCGTTGGGCCTTATCCATACGGATCACAGATTAACTGCAATCTGTCGCACCCCTTATAATTAAAGAACACACTTATCATCATGATTGCTATCTTACCAGAGATGGAGAAAAATCCAGTAAGTAAACGTGTCCCTGTCAGCCGGTCCACAAAAATGTTGGTATTTAAAAGCACTTCCCTCCATGTTTTCTGGTGCGCATCGTTTATTTTTACCACGTATGCGCACCAGTTATGTGCAACCATGGTAATGCGTTTGCACTATTGTGTTACTCGCTAAAGTAAAAGTAACTGAGTTACGAAGTTACTTTTTATGGCACATACACTCTAAAAAATGCTGGGTTAAAAACAACCCAAGTTGGGTTGAAAATGGACAAACCCAGCGATTGGGTTGTTTTAACCCAGCGGCTGGGTTAAATGTTTGCCCAACCTGCTGGGTA
Organism: Anabarilius grahami; assembly: GCA_003731715.1. NCBI lineage: Eukaryota > Metazoa > Chordata > Actinopteri > Cypriniformes > Xenocyprididae > Anabarilius > Anabarilius grahami. The sequence continues at coordinate 6,290,370 of RJVU01079805.1, forward strand.
GTTTTATTTAACCCAAATATTGTTTAAAAATTACTGTATTTCTTGCTTAAAATGAACCCAAAATATGTTGGAAATTAACATTTATTAATATGTTTAATAAACAAACATTTATTAATACTTTTTTTGAATAATATTTAAACAATAAACATTTATTAAATTGCTTATTAATAAATGCTCATCTTTTTGATTATTATTGTTGCCTCTAGTAATTATGAGTCTGATTTTTAATTTCCAACCTATTTTGGGTTCATTTTAAGCCAGACATATAGTAATTTGTAAACAATTGTTGGGTTAAATAAAACTACCCAGCAGGTTGGGCAAACATTTAACCCAACTGCTGGGTCAAAACAACCCAATCGCTGGGTTTGTCCATTTTCAACCCAACTTGGGTTGTTTTTAACCCAGCATTTTTTAGAGTGTAATGTCTGTGTTACCAAAGACTTTATATATAGAAAGACGGTGCACTCGTAATATTATGAATGGGAAAACGTGCAACACGCAATATGGTGGAATAAGTCCCGCCTTCTAAATAAGAGCCAATCATTGATTGGTAAAGTAATTGTGTCACAGCAGCTGCTGTTAGAAGCTATGGTTCCTATAGAAACAGTCAGACGTGCACTTCATAGCGCTTAGGACTGCGCATGCACATTAGCTTGATCCAGCCTGAAAAACACAGGTTTTTGTCATGATTCGAGAGTTTAGAAACAAAATTTATGAGACAGTTGTTGTCGGATTTCATTGGTGATTTCAAATATGAAATTTAATCAAAAGCTTGGCAAACAGCTTTGGAGAATTTGATGTTTCCCCATTCAAAGAGACAGGAGCTGCACTTGCATGCCCGAGAGGCGTTTCAAAGATGACTTGTCCTAAATGAACTTTGGTGTTATGTTACTTTTGTGTTACTTTTTCTCACCTGGGTTAGGCTTGCTTGTTTCTTTAAAAAAATTAAAAATAAATAAAATAATAATAATTCACGTCTGTTAACAAAGAATATGTATTATTTAACATGTTTTATTAATGCAGGTTTGTGTAATATTCTGAGTTTTTGTTTCACTGTCTTTGTGTAAGAGAGAGAAGTAAATGCATGCTCACATTTAGTCTATAACTACAATAACCATAATGTTTTCACAACGCACACAACACCTCGGCACTTACTCCCAATTTCGCTCAACATGAGGACAGGAGAGCTGTCATATTAATAAATGGGAAAACAAAGAAACTTGCGTTACTTGAAAAAGTAACTCAGATATATTGTTGTATATTTAAAAGTAATGCAATACTTTACTAGTTACTTGAAAAACGTAATCTGATTACATAACATGTTACTTGTAATGTGTTACCACCAACACTGCAAGACAAGTGCCAAGAAGAGACAAACAGACCACTCACTGTCTCTCATTAGATGGACGGTTCAGTGAAGATAAGGTTTACAGCATAAGTGGCCTTCATCTGACTGAAAATATTATTTTGAAAGACCAAAAGCCCACAGATGCCCCTGTCAGACAGGCTTGTCTTCCAGTCCAGGTGCAGTAATAGGTCTACTCACGCATCACCATCTCACAGAACTGACTTAAATGGCCTTTTCCAGATGAAAGAGCGGCAAGGGAAAATAGACTGATAGAGATTTAAAACACAAGAGCGCTGAGTGTCGCTACACAAGAGATCCAAATGAAAGTCTTCTGCCGGTTCAGAATGCCGCTTGCAATCAGTTCCATTGTTTCAGGCAGATTTCAAGCCTGATGAAACACTGATGACGGTGATTTCTCAAACAAACGGTTTCCGACAGGAAGCCGGCAGAAAGAGTTAACAAAAGAACTTCCACCATCCCCTCCTCCCTTTGAAGGCCACAACAAACATCAAATGCATGCTGTTTGCTCAAGAAGTCTCTCTCTCTCGCTCTGAAAAAAGACAAACACTTGCAGATGTATCATGATCATTCTTTGATCCAAGTGGATTTTGAATGCAACTTTGTATCTTTAAAAAGATCCACGATTATTAGGTAAAAAAAAAGCTGTGCAAGAAATCACACATTCTCTTGGTCAGTTCAATCGAGTCGCAGGTTCCGCAGGTTATCTGATTCACACTAAAAATTCTGTCATCCATCCATCCTTATGTCGCTCAAAATCAATATGACTACTATAACTATAAGTAATATGTCAAGCTGCTCTTTTCTATATTCATAAAGCAAAAATGGATTTACTAGACATGTTTAAACACTATTTATCTGACAATACAATTCTCTGAAGAACTGCTTTATATATTAAACTAATAATTGATGATTTTTACAACAGAACTGAGTCAACACTGAGCTGACTTCAGCTGAAAAATGACACTATTTTAATTTTTTCCTTTTATCACTGTAAAGCTGCTTAGGAACAATCTGTATTGTATAACGCATTATATATATATATATATAAAGCTGACGACTTAAAACAAGTAATTTTGATAAAAGAAAAATAAAATTGATATGACTATTATTAACTATTTTCAATGTCAAACTGCTCTTATCCATATTCAAAAACTGTAACATTTGACATGTTTAAAACAAGTAATTTGATAAAAGAAAAATAAAATAAATAAAAAAACAAACTGCAAATATATAATTATACATAATTATACAAAGTTGTTTTATTAAATTTACTAATAATGTACTTATTTATTTACGTATTAATTAAAAATGTAGTAAATATATTCTGTCAAAACCA
>RJVU01079805.1:6301228-6327764 GCA_003731715.1 Anabarilius grahami
GTCTTTATTATTATCTACATGGATATTAAAATCACCAACAACAAGGACTTTATCCACAGCCAGTACTAACTCTGATAGAAAATCAGCAAATTCTTTGATAAAGTCAGTATGGTGCCCTGGTGGCCTGTATACAGTAGCCAACACAAATGTCAACTTACATAATGTTACATAAAGCACCATCACTTCGAAGGAATTATATTTGAAATTCTTTTGAACGGTTTTGAATATATTACTATAAATATATTTTACATCTCTAAATTAAAATATTCCTCCGTGCTGAGAACTCTAAAACTAAAAAGTACACTCTAAAAACTGCTGGGTTAAATATGGACAAAACCAGAGATTGGGTTGTTTTCACCCAGCCATTTTTTTCAACCAATTTTGGATTTATTTTTTTAGCCAGCAATATAGTAATATAGTAAAAGGCATGTTTTTGCTCACCCCCAAATAGGGGCAAATTTGTGGGGTATTTTAAGCTGAAACTTCACCAGACCAGAGACTTATATTACATCATGTGAAAGAGAGCATAATAGGTGCCTTTTAACCCAACCTGCTGGGTTTGTCCATATTTTACCCAGCTTGGGTTTTTTTAACCCAGCATTTTTTAGAGTGTATGTATAGTACAAAGCAAAGCTTTCAAAAAAACAACAGCAGGGAGTGTCATTCAGAAAGAGAGAGAAAGGTAACTAAACTAAAACCCTTTCATTTTCATGGATTTCTGCTGTTAGTTAAAGTGCAAAGAGACTTAATGCAGGATAGTGCAGGATAGCCTGTAAATCCAGCGCTCCATTCTTAAATGAAAGCCAACAGGCCCTCAATTTCCTTTGAGCAGTACAGTTAGGCGAGGGTAAATGCAGCCTTTAAAAGCATGCTGGGCTGAGCAGTTTTACTTGGCGACAATGTTTAGTATTAGGTGTCTTATCCAGAGATGTCACGCTGATGGTTGTTTATCAAAGAGGGGGATTGTTCTGCCAGTAGAGATGGCTGTGACTTTGGACACTGAGGACTGAATTAATTTTCCCCCTCAGTAAACACTGGCTTGCTCTCCAGTCCGAGCGATTAATCCAGCATGGGTAACTTCTACTGTCCAGAGAAATCAAAAGTTACTGTTGGAAAAAAGCAGCACTTGCCCGACTTATCAGTTGACATGCCATTTACATGGTTGCTGTGCATAATTTTTTATATACAGTGGGGTCCACAGGTGCAAGACCTATAAAAAAAATGACTAATTATTTAATAAATAAATAAATTCTTTACATTTGCTTTGTAGACACTGGATCAGTACTTTCGCCTACGTCACACATTACCTTTCCAATGTGATTACGTAATGCGTGGCGCATCGCAAAGCAGTGCAAGACAACCATTTGTGGTTAAAAATTATAGATTTTTTTTTTTTTTAAAAGAAAATGGCCGATTGTTTCACTAGACAAGACACTTATTCCTCGTCTGGGATCGTGTAGAGCCCTTTGAAGCTGCATTGAAACTGCAATTTGGACCTTGTACCCAGTGAAGTCCACTATATGGAAAAAAATCCTGGAATGTTTTCCTCAAAAACCATAATTTCTTTTCGACTGAAGAAAGACAGACAAACATCTTGAAAGACACGTGTACAGCGTGTTCAAAGGCCAATCAGAGTTGTTTACACTAACATTTTTAAAACTTCAGTACCGACTTGGTATCGTGGTCGGTAGTTTTGACAACACTAGTGGACTGTTTGAAAAAAAACAATTTGTAAAATCAGCCAATCAGATCAAAGATTACCAGATTGAGAAAGTCCAAAAGTTAAGGGGATAATAGACAAGAGTGCCAATGATATTTCTCTCATTTTTATTTGAGAGCACAACAGCCAACCACTTTATGGTGACAAATATACATACGGTATTGCCACTATGCTAAATGTTTAAGTATTAGATTTATTCTTAAAAATGAAATTATTAGCTGGATTACTGCATGTAAATGACAATATGTAGTCCACATCTGTATATCTACACACATCCTTTAAGCTTTTTATATGAAAATATAGCACAAAGGTGAAATGCAATGCATGCTGGGAGCAGCACATCACCTCCTCTCCTCAACAGAAACCCGTTGTACCCAGTGAAGTCCACTATATGGAAAAAAATCCTGGAATGTTTTCCTCAAAAACCATAATTTCTTTTCGACTGAAGAAAGACAGACAAACATCTTGAAAGACACGGGGGTGAGTAAATTATCAGGAAATTTTAATTCTGAAGTGAACTAATCCTTTAATGACAGACATCAAAGCAACTGGTTTATTAGGCTGCTGTGACTTTAAGACCTGCTCATAATAGCAGATCTGATACGCATTTCATTTTCTCTCAACTCTAAGTTAATTTAAGATGTTATTTAACTAATTTAAGACTGCTCTTATGAGGATACTTGACAAAATGGAGATTTTGGCATAATTCTGTGTGTTATTGTTTGTTCAAGCGCGATACTGCCTCGTCTTTCTGCAAGCACGAATCACATGGACAACATTCACAGACAGCGTGTTCTTGTTTGTCTTGTGGCGCTTAGATGGTTTAAAACCATTTTTGTAAATAAGAGCGTGGTCATATAATGTAACGCTAGCCACATTATGACGGAAAAAACAGATGCTGCGTTGTGTTAAATATTTTTTAACGCGATTAAACAGATAAAATTAAATGGCATGCGTTAACGCGCTAATTTTGACAGCACAAAAACCCAGGCTGTGTCCAAAATAGTGTACTCTCTGAGTAGGTTCTTCTTTTAAACAAGTAATTATATAGTGACTGTTAAAAAAATAATGTGTGGTATGAATTTAATCCAGACGTATTCACCATGTGATCTACCAGTATCAGCTGCATAATTTCACTGCCATTCACAAACCCTCTCCCGTGGCCTCATGGGATAGTAAAGTGTCCATTGCATGCACCCTTCTGAAATCTCTCCAGAAGTAGTAGGTCAAATGGGAACTTTAGACCTACCTATTTATGAATAGTCTACTGTGAATTCAGACAAACTATTTTCACATACTAAGAACCCCTAGACAATCAATGCAAAGTCGCAATTCCCCCGGAGACACAAACACAACTTTAGGTAAAGCGGGTGACAACTGTGATACAAATCTACAAATGACTGCTTGTGCGCGACACATTAGTTTGCACTCGTGTGTGTGAGTGTGCCTGTACGAGGGAGGGATGAGGAGAACACAGACGAGCCCTCTGGCTTTGCGATGTGGCCGCGCATCTCAATGAAGAGCAGAGAGAAAAGCTCTCCAGTTCCTCTGCTAGCATGTTAACCAGACTACAGTGAGGGAGAGAGGGAATGCGAACGTGCTAGCCGCTCACTATTGAACCCGACCGTCCTCGGGAGAGATGCTGGGGGGCTAGACGTTAATTAAATCTGATCCTCTGCTTGCACTTGAGCCACGGGAGCCACGACTGCAATCATGTGCATCTATATTACAGCACTGACAGCCAGTTCCAGAGGAAATGCAAATACTGTAGACCATATGCTGATTTGGAACAATGATCTTTGGATCTTGCACCCAGAAATGTGTTGAACTCTTTAGTTAGTGAGGTGTGAAGGCTTATTTTGCCAAAGAATCAACTATTTGGACAGGAAGAGACCATCTGACTCACATGGAATGCTGCCAATCCCAGATCAACATGATTGGAATTTGAGCTAGACTAAAAGTGCATATATTTCATGGACATAACTTGGAAAACTAAGCAAAACATGCAATATATTGCATATATTCTGCTGGTTGATATATAGTCTGCCTCAAACAAAACTCTAAATCTTTCAAAAGATTTGACACTAACGTTTAATGTGTATCTAATCCTCATATCATCCTAATATCATGTAAATCTTGACTTTGTTTCCAGGTGGACTGTAGTGTTGTCAAAAGTAACGACCACGATACCAAGTTGGTACTGAAATTTTAAAAATATGACGCTTTGAGCGCTGTTGAGTGGATTCATATGCACCTCTGATTTGCCTTTGTGTTCACAAGCTCATCAGATATGTCTGTGATTGGCTAAAATGATCAACGCTTCAAAAACATGTTGTAAATAGACATCAGAGCAAGTACACAGATACACACAGGAGCGTTTGAACGCCGCCGTCTATCAGCGGATCATCCTGCTTTCAAACGCTCCTGCTTTCAAATTCAAACACTTCTGTGTGCTTTCAAACGCTCCCATGCCTTGATCATTGTAACCAATCACAGATATATCTGATGAGTGCGTGAACACAAAGGCCAATCAGAGGTGTTTACGCTAAAAATGTTAAAACTTCAGTACCGACTTGGTATCGTGGTCGGTAGTTTTGACAACACTAGTGGACTGTTTGAAGAAATTTTTTTTTGTAAAATCAGCCAATCAGATCAAAGATTACCAGATTGAGAAAGTCCAAAAGTTAAGGGGATAATAGACAACAGTGCCAATGATATTTCTCTCATTTTTATTTGAGAGCACAACAGCCAACCACTTTATGGTGACAAATAAACATACGGTATTGCCACTATGCTCAATGTTTAAGAATTAGATTTATTCTTAAAAATTAAATTATTAGCTGGATTACTGCATGTAAATGACAATATGTAATCCACATCTGTATATCTACACACATCCTTTAAGCTTTTTATATGAAAATATAGCACAAAGGTGAAATGCAATGCATGCTGGGAGCAGCACATCACCTCCTCTCCTCAACAGAATCAAGGCCAACATCAAAGGGCCAGTGGGGTCTCTCTATTCCCAGTGGCAACCTCTTCCATAATAAATGACCACTGAATGATCTCGGCATACGCTTGATTTCTGCACAAATTTCTTTTCAATTTTCTGTCAAAATATAACTCTGAAAAGCAAGCCATACTGTGATGGCCAACACATAAGAAAACTCAAATATTAAGAGTTTAGGTTTTGAATTTTGGAAGAAAAATATTTCCAAATATAGTAACAGTATATCCAAGATATGGGAAAAAATATTACTAAATCAAAGTCAATGGACAGTTAACTCAATATCGCATTAAATTAATTGTCTCAAATATGCTTCTCTACAATCACAGTGTGCATCATCATAAAACTTCTACAAAACCATGAATAGCAAACATGCATAATTTGCAAACCTAAAAAAAACCCCATAGAAAGCAAGGTCTGACATATTTATCACGTCATGTAGAACTTAAGGCTGTGCTAAAACAAGGCTTTGACCTACATGTAGACACTTGCTGTGGGTCAGTGGTGTAAACCTGGGTCAGGAGAGACCACACAGTATGGCAGAGACAGTGTGTGACGCATGTTGCCGTTTTGGACTTAAGAGCAAGCTTAGGTCAATGCCCTGGAGACAATACACAACCTTCTTCTTTCAAAGGTACCAGTTTAATATTGTCTAACTGCTACAGTCCCAGTATGTGTCCTGTCAGATTAGGAGATCAAAAAAAACAATATTAAGGTCACTACATTATGTAATTGAATTATGAGTCTAATTCTTATGAACAAACTTGAAACAAAGAAATGCAATTAAACCCAGGCCAGTAGAGAACATCTCAAACAAAAAAAAATAACTATGGAGTTGTTGCACTATTCTCCAGATAACTCGACTGTGTACTAAACTGCAATAAACCAAGACATATTCGAAGCATATTTGAGCCCTGTGCTTACAAGAAGCCAAACAACATTACAAACATGTTCTCTACACATTTGGGCCATGACAAACAATCATTAAACAAGATATCTAGGGTCTTCGAAGTATCAAGTGTTGTGGTCTGGCACTTCTGAAAGCACAGGGCACAAAGTCCACATTTCCAGCTGACACGGGAGGCCACGGAACTGGCTGAGGGTCTAACATTATCATGTCACAGACTCATCAGGGCTTCCTACGGGTTTCCAGAGTCTGTAATCTAAAGCGCACTCAAAGATTGAGCAGATGTGGCAAACATGGCAGCTCCATTATCAAACACCCACTGGGAGAGACAGGAAGAGACAGAAAGAGGGGATGGTGGTCACCAAACACACAAGAGAGGCAGGAACACAAAGAAGAAGATGAAAGATGAGCAACACCTGGTGCTAAATGCTACAAACACTTTATCATTATCCTCTGACAACAACAAGGGCTCGTTCAAGCGCTAGTTAGAGAGGTTAGCACTTGGTTCTTTGCAAGATTTATATTTCCAAATGGAGCATGGCTATGTCACACATCAAGTGCTAACTGCAGTTCTCATTAGTGAGATTAGCTTCCTTATCACCTTCAGTTTTGTCATGTAAGTATAGCAAGTGCAAAAGACTGCAAAAACGTGATTAATTGTTTAGTAATTACAGATGTCTAACTAGTTTTAGGCTTAGACCTGTTTAGAAAGTTACGGCACAATGCTAACGCAAACATTATTATTAATATTGCTCATACTCATGGTTAGGGATAAGAACAAACTTTTGTGTAACTTGTCCTCCTCTATTCTCACCCTGTCTTTTTTGGGCCCTTGTTAAAAACCCACACGCTTCCTCTATTTACAGCCTTGAAAATTACACATTGCACAGCGAAAAAGGACAGCTGTCCTCTAAACTTTGCAAACATACAGTTGCACACACAGACACACACAATCACATGCCTTGATGAAAATAGCGCACACTGTTGTGACAGACTAAGCAGCTGAAATTGCAGCACTCTCATTAACATTTCACGACTGCCAGCTACGCAAATAACATTATGTTAATCTTTAAAATCACTACATCACAAGAGTAGCGAAAGCAAAGTGTCACAAGTACCGTTGACATACGTTAATGTTTCCCACAGGGCCTGTAAATTTTGAAATGGATAGTAACGTTGGGGGGTCATAAATGTGCACCAGATACATTTTTTATGCCTTTTTTTTTTAACCAAACAATCACATCTTATAACCAAGGCAAAAAATGGTCAAAACAATTGAGTTTTCAGTTAGCAAGCTAACCGATTAGCCTGCTAACTTGACATTCCATCACACATTTCTAGCCATTAGCATGCTAACCAACTACTATTCTGGGCTGTGTTTTTCCTAAAAGCATTGTTAGCAAGTTCTGTCATTACAACATAGTTCGCAATTTCGACAAACATTCGCAAACATCATTGCAATGTTGTGTGGTTGGAACTAGAGCTGCATGATTCTGGATAAAATGAGAATCACAATTTTTTGGTTTCAAATTGAGATCACGAATCTTCCATGATTCTGAATATACAACTAAACAAAATAACATGTAATTTACTAGAGGCTCTGACAAAATATTAATTGGTGGAAAAATGAATTTGAATGAATTATTAAAAAAAAGAAAAAAAAGAAAATGTTTTGAATGAATTCAATGACTCAAATACTTGTTTCATTACTGGAATCTGTGTTTTTGAACTAATCTTTTGAATGAATGATTCAATGACAAATACATTTTTTAACAGTCACGTGTCGCCACCTAGTGGCATAAGATGTAATTGATACAGCCATTATTTGAAGCATCAAGTTAGTTTCAAAAGGTGGTTTGCTCCATTTTGTTTGCTATCGTAGACATCAGTGCTTATATCTTAACTTTAAACTTTTATCTCAGTACTTATGTGATAATTTGAATATTTGTAACAGAAATAACTAATGTGTGGTTCAAAACTGCTCTCTCTGGCTCAGTGCGGCAGCACAAACAGAGATTTGAAAGTTCCGGTATGATTTATTTTTTTCATCATGGGCGAATCGTTATTAATACAATAAGATCACGTGAGTGCTTGAATCGAGATCGCAATCTTTTTACGATTAATTGTGCAGCTCTAGTTGGAACTACAGCTCTCGACCTGTGGTTAGAAGCATAGTTTCTTTTTAGTATGACATGGACTTGGATCATGCTCTTGAGCAAAATAAGCAAGCTTCTTTAAGTTTGTCAAGAGAATTTTTGAAGAGTTCACATATGCTTCAGTACTACAGTGAATCCCAGAGCATAAGGTAAGAAAGCCCACGCAATTGAATAAAAAAATCTGAAAATAAAGCAATACAACAAGCACAAAATAGCAAAGTAGTCCTCAGTTTCCATGTTTGTTATTTACAACAATAGTCTGTCATTAATTCGATCTCATACCGATTTATAAGATGTTATTACTCCACCAACTAGTTTATGACAGTTCTATACTGAAGTTACTACAGTACGGTTACGTTGCTCTATAGGAATCACACCCCAGATCTCTCCGCATTTTGAATTGTCGTTAAACTTCAGCAAATGGTGGAAAACTGCTGGCTAATACTGAGATTATTAGTCCACTAATTAGTCCACACTGCAAGCACTCAATTGCAATCCGGTCTTATCGCATCAAAGTGCTCTTAAATTCAACTGCAGTGAAGGTGTGGAGGCCATACTAAAGCCCACGCATACATAGATTTACTTATCACCTTCTTTCATGCGAAGTCAAGAGAGATTTTTCTCAGAGTCAAAGCCTGCAACATTTACCTTTTTGCTGAACTTACAAAAAAGGCAGTGAGTAGGCTCAAACCGTGTCCACATGTTCACAGCAGCAAGTGAATAAGTTCTCTTTTCAGCAGCCTAACCTGTGGCAAGTGTAGGGCCCTTATACCGCTTCAGCCACACACAGAGATGCAGCAAGCCCTCTTAACAGCCTCTGTTGTTTAGAGCAGCAAGAATTCTTGCCAGCACCTGAGGGGGTGGTAACAACCTGAAACTTTTTTGTTCCGTTCCCTCGTGGTGGACAGACCCCGTAATGGCCTCCGACAGGCAGTAAAAGTGCAGGTGTGACAATGTCCCGGGGCACTTATCAATAGCCGCCCTCACATCCTTGTGTCTGTGTACAATCTAGCATAATTATAAACGTGGGCCTGCTGCTACCAAGAGCTGTGCAGACAGAGATAATAGGCGAGAAGAGTTGTTTACCGAGCAAATAGTAAGAGCTAGAGAGATAGAGTGAGGGAAAGAAAGAGAAAACTGCTACAGAGAAGCACAGCATTTCTAATGAGGTGAGCAGGGCAGCTAAACAAGGCAGCACTTTAGGCACTGCAGGCTTATCCAGTGGGATTGGAGACCTGATTTGAGTCATTGCCAAGCTAATAGCTATTTTATGTTATTTAGATGTTGTTTTGATATCAATTGATTTGAGAACATTCAAGTTCATTTCTTCCACAATTGCCCGATCGCTAAAGTAAATGACATGCATTGTGTCTACAAAATACTTCAAAAACTCAAGCAGCCAAGAGGATCCACCACTGACTCGGCGACATCTGCAGGACGGGAGGTCTATTACAACAATGTTTAATGAAATTTTCACGCATACTGTGAAAAAAGCATCAAAATAATTGTAAAAATACTGAATTGTTCAAACAAATATTGTGATTAAAATGTATATACATAAAGATAGATATTAAACATAAAGGCAGACAGACAGAACAATATAGATTATAAATAGATAGAATAAATACTCATGGAAGTCGCATCCAACAGACCAATCTAAAGCATAAAGGCAACCACTGAACATAGAGGACTGAGTAGGAGTTTAAAGACTGCCAAAAACTGACTAAAACTGACTGAAGACAGACGGGAAAAAGGAACAAGGAGGAAGGAGTCTGAGGAGGCGAACAGGTCTTGATGTTTCTGCACAGAGAAAATGGCTGGAGGTGAAGAGCGTTTTTGAGGAGAGAGTGACGGGTTGTTCTTTGACAGCTCCGCACCAGCCCTGGTGAAAAACGAGAATGGCAAGAACAGCGGTGGCAGATACGTGATAAAAATATCAAGGTACTTTAGGATTCAGACTGAAGAGTAGAAGGCAGGAGTTCAAGAAGACATTGCTTCATACTGAATGGCACCGTGTTCTTAATGAAAATATATCAATAGATGTTTTTTTGTTTTTTTTTAATGATACATCATATTACAAACTCAAAATGGTCAAATTATTATTATTATTATTTTATTTTTTGTGTTTTTATTTGGCACACAAACTGATTAGGCTTGTGAGCTACCATCAAGCATTCCCTGCTGTTAGCATGCTAAACAATTAGCCTATAATAAACAAAATAATAAAAGATTGATGTTCACAAACTAATATCTACGCAAACTTTAAAAAACATTTTATGATATGCATTTTCCTCATTTAGTCATTTAATAATGACTATTTTGTGAAAAACAGCATTTTGTTAATTCTGATATAATTATCATAAATTCAGCTTTTAAGACATCATAATAATTAAGAGTTCTTGATTACAAGTGAAGAAAAGTTGATTAAGAATGTTGAAAATCTCATGAAATAGTGACCAGACATTTTCCCTTGTACAGTACATTCATTTCAAGTTTAAACAAATCATGTTGATAAAAAAAAAACTACAAAAAAAATATTTATATATTTATGTGATAAGCTACATCAGGATAATGTGAAATACACTTCTGATCAGTCATTTCACACAGCTACCCTTGGGGATTGAATATCACATGACACCGGAAAGGTTTGAGAAGCAACAGAGGTGGTGTATAAGGAGGGGAAATGGCAGCCTTAATCAAACGGCACTAAAAAAAGAAAACCTTTAACATTTTTTTAATGAAAAACATCTGTTCTCGCCTTGACAGAGTTTCTAGTTCACTCACATCTTCATCTCCAGCAAATCAGCATGAGGTTGTCAGTGAAAGTCCAAAGCTGGAGAGAGTTTAAAGAAGTGGTGACCTGATGTTGCTTAGAATCAGGAAAGAGAGAAAATGAGCCAATCAGATGACTAGATAAAGCTATCAAATCAGACCAGGCTGTAGCTATGGCTTGTTTTATACTATTCTTTTGAGGTCAATTTAAGGTTTTGCTCACAATCAGACAAATGCAATGAGCCACCACTGAAAAATTGACATCAGGCCTGAGACTTGCACCCAGCAAACTTCTATTGCAGTTATCAGAGATGTGCCAGACTGGATTCTCTTCTCCATCTTTCAGTCAGTCTCTGCAGGAAGCCACACTAAAGGCATCAACTGTCAAAGGCAATGAACCAACTGATCTGCAAACAAACTAGGTGAAAGCTCTAAAACTAGCATTGTCAGGTTTTTGTTAAAGAGAGGTTATATAAAGTGCCTGCGATGTAGCCGGATTTACTGCCCTGCATGCTTCATTTAACTTCAAACAAAGTCTTCTAAATGTGGAAAACACAATAGACCTACTTATTTTCATGCTTTGGCTGATTACCAATAAATAGCCAATATTAAAATTCCATACAAAAGGCCCTGAATGACCAATGAGAGTCTAAAAATCATCTAAGCAATGGATACATGTCTACAAAAACACGACAAACCCTACAGAACATCTCAGGATGTATACTGCCTCCTGGGAGTGATGGAGAAAACTATCTTTACAGTCAGCCAAGGGTATAAAGAGAGATTGTACACATGCGACTTGCAGGTAGTGACCATCTTCACAGAGGCCCAAAGCCAGAGCATACTTAACAGAGAAGGCTGAAGTAATTTTGACCTCTAAAACTATATATGTGCTATATATTCAGTCCTAATCACGGAGCACACGGTAAGAGCCTTTGAAAGGCGCCTGTGTCAATAAGCCAGGAGCTATGCTGTCAAATGACTCATGTAATATGGGGAGAGAGGTAGCAGCCACAGGCACAAATGGAATCTAATGTAAAAGGTTTAGGCCTCAGGTAAGCAAAGAATTCTTAATAAAGGCTTGTTTCTGTGTTCGGCTTTTGAAACAGGAAGTGTTAGGACGGGAAAATGTGACTCTAGATTAATGTCCTGTCTCGAATTTCTCTATTCTGGTGCAGTGCTGTATTACAAGCCACAGGTTTATTGTGAGCAGTGGAAGGGGTGTGTGTGTGTGTGTAAAAAGTAAAACAATGAAAAGCACATGAACGTCAGCAGTTGAGAGAAAGTGTGTGTCGGTTTGGGATAAAGAGTGCGTGACTGGACTCTACAGAACCCAATGATGTCCATGACCCAAGAGCTGTCCATGAAGCTAAATTATCAATGAGTCTCTCCGATTAATATCACAGCCGAGCGCACTGACCTTTAATCCGCCTCTACAGCAAGCGCTGTGCTTTGCCATCCCTCATGCCATCCCGTCACCTCCACGGAAAGCCTAGTTTTCATTTGTTACACTGCTATCTACCCATCATTCTCTACTACTGTAGTATCAATTGTGAGCTAGTATTGTTTACCGCACAACACAAAGCCTGAGTAATATGAAAATGAACATATGAAAAGCAAAACCAGTCAACTGTCAAACTTCTTTCACCATTATGTCATATAATACACAATATTTCATTTCTGGCAGATCACAGTAAAATATTTTTTATGACCAATATTATAAATCTACACATTTTACTATTTTACTAACACATAACGTAACGTAAAACATAAAACATAACATAATTATATTATATATGAAATGACATTATATTAGATTTTAAGTAAAATATTATAATATTGGTCATAACATTAAAGTTTTAATGTAATCTGCCAGAAATGCTATATATAAATATATTATATAATGGCTCTTAAAGTGTGTCCTATTTCTGTAGTGCTTTTAAACTGTTAATCTATCTGTAATTAAATCTTTTAAATTTTTGCTGGAGGCAAACTTTTATCTCCCCTTGGCTAATTAAAACATAACTAATAGTGGTTTAAAACTGATGTGGTAACAATATACTGCGCATATCTACTTTGAAACACATACAGTAAATAAATTAAAGTACACAGCAGCTTGAATCTCAATGCTTCTCAACAGCCCGAACCTGTCCAGTTGTTTGTACATGGGACTTTAGGAGACCCGAGATTGCGTTGTGCTGTCTGTTGTTAAAAATATTAGCCCTGACTGCAGTGGGGGGATCTAGGGGAGCCTATTAAGATGAAATAACCTGATGTTGTTGTTTTTTCCTGACTCGATCTGTCGCCTCTTTCCCTCTATCGCTCTCATCGTTTCATGCTCCCCGTCTCTTTCAGACCTCATTTCCTTCAAGCCAGTCTTTCACAGAGCTTATCCTGTCCTTTCATCCACTCTCTCTGTATCTCTTTCTAAGCGTAAAGTGCACACTGAAATATCTGTGGGTGGTTAACAAGACTAGTTATTAATTTTCTTGAGAAATTGTAGCCATTATTTAATGCATAAATACTCAATACACATGAAACGGAGCACTGCTCTGTTAAAAGAACCAATCATATATTCTTGGAGCAGTGTGAACATTCTTCAGAACAACTACTTATGCATTCTGCAAAAGAAAGAAAGTCATAAAGGGTTGAAACGACATGAGAGAGTATTCTCGGCACTACTACGGATTGATTGTTTTTCACTGGAAACAATTGCAGCATTCAAGTAGATTCAAGCACTTCCTGAGAAAATTTCCCAGTGTGTTGCTGAGAAATATCAAGCTATTTTTTTTTTTGAGAAAAACAGGATGGTCAATCATTTCACACCTACTCCAAACAACAAAATGTTACAAATGGAAATGAAAAAGTATTCATATTATCAGGAATGTTCCTGTGTATGTAATGAGCTTCCTGGAACAAAACCCACAAAAGATAAAGTACACAACTGCATGCACCCGTCTCAAAAACCTCTTGAAGGTACAGTTCACCCAAAGATGACAATTCTGTAATCATTTAGGTTGTGTCCACCAACACATTTTTAGCTAGCTGAAAACGCTCTTCTTTTTCAGTTGAGACGCTTTAGTTAATATGATACAGAATATCCGCGGAAGTGTTACTAGAGAGTTTGTTTCTGAATATAAAAATGTTTACACAATGTAAAGTACTTGCCCTCGTTTTAAATTATTGAGTTCCATTGTTGTTGTTGTCTGTTGTCAGTGTATTTGTCCCGCCCCTCCTCCACTGTGATTGGACGGCTGAGTAAAAAGTGACAGTGATAAGCGCTAAGTTTTACCCAAAGTTGAAAATTTTTCAACTCTTTGGGACCAGATAAAAATACAAATACTCACCCCTTATGTTGTTCCAAACCTTTGGCTTTCTTCTGTGGAACACAAAAGTTTGTTTGGACCCTACTGACCTTCACTGCATGGGTAACATCATTAGAAACATTATTAAAAATATCTTTTGTGCTCTGCAGAATAGAAATGCCGAAATGCATACAGGTGTTGGGGTGAGTCAATAATGACAGTTTATGTAAACTGTACCTTTAATTCTTCTCGCCCCGTAAAGCTCCAAGCTCTCTGCGGTAGCTCAGTATGAGGCGCTTCCATCACAAAGGCTGCATAGAGGGCTGCTGACTCACACCTTTTGTGTGGGCTGATTGAAGCCAGCCAGGTATGTAAGAAACATACTACAAATTGGTTTTGCTTTAGAAAGGCCCTGCTGCTTTTTTTCTATCTTAAGCCCTCTATTTGGGCTGACTGAGAAGTCACTGTTTGAGAATATATAATGAAAACCCACAACAGCATTTTATGAACACTCAAACTTTATCACACAAAAACATTCACTGCATTAATAAAACATTTCCGTAGGACACACATTTAAAAAAAAGACTTAAAATACAGTACATATCAACAAACAATTTTCAATTCCTTCATTTCCTGGCTCCTTTTTACGAGACTTATATAGTGAGCTATTGAAGTTTGGGTGAAATCACGAAGGTGTCTAGCACAGGTTTTCTGAATAATGCACGCCTGAACAAATCCCATTTAATACCCGAGCGCATACGGGGGTTTCAAGCATGGCCAAATTCATAGCAATTATCTTTTTTTTTCCTGCCATTGCCTCTCCATCCAATTGAATTAGTAAAATAATGAGGTGGAATTGGAAACGCTTAATGACTGCCAGCATTCTGCATTTCCTACTCCTATTTCATTTATTTATTTATTTATTTATTTGCCAACTTTGATGTTACAAAATTAATTCCTTGACTGGCATTTAGGTTTGGTGAAATTTTGTCAAAGAAAAAAAGAAAGCAAGCTTAAAAAAATTAAGTTTTGCTTCTGTTTGTATAAAAATAAAAATAATCATTTGTATAATTCTAAAGTTTTATAATAAAAATATATAATATAAATTTTAAAGATTTAAGTTTAGCAATATTTCGCAGTTGAAAGAAAATATTCTTCACAACTGAATTTATTTGTCTGTCAAACCTTAACTTTAATAAAACTCATTGCTATATTATTTACCAAGCCACTAGTGCCAAAAACTGGAGAAAGTTATTATTCACCCAGCATTTTACATCCTTTACACATTCTAAAAGTGATTTAACGGATATACAGAAATACATCTGGGTGTCATCAGCATAAAAATGATACGAAATACTATATAAGCAGCATATATAATAAAAACAACACTGATCCCAAAATGGAACCTTGAAGGATCCCACAGGTAAAATAAGCTACTGATGACAAGAAGTTTTCAATTTCAACAGAAAAGGTTCTATTTTAAAGATAAGAAACAAACCACATAAGGGCAGTTCCTTGGATGCACAAATGCTGCCTCAGACATTCAGTAAGGATGGTATAATCAATCGTATCAAATGCTGCGCTAAGATCCAGCAGAACTAAAAAAATACTAAGATTGATACTACAAAGCCATCTGCATTGCTGTTCAAAATTAAGTCCCCTCATTTTTATGGACCTTCAGTTATACAGGTATAACATGAGCAAATAATAAGTGATAGACATGCTTGAGTTTGTGAATGTGAGGGATAAATTTAGGGACCATTTAGCATGTCCTACTGTGATATCACCGTAAGGGCAGATCCATGGTGTGAAAATATCATACATCGGAAAGATGCCGAAAGTTCAAAGTGAAGCAGATGAGAATGGTCACACATTCTGACTGCGACAAACCCTGATATAGACTCCTTAGGCAACAAAATGTGGAAAACACAGATGCACCATTTAATGAAACCCAATTATCACACACAAATTTACTTATAAATATGTATGAAAACAGAATGGCAAGAGAGTGGAGATGCTAATGGTTTTGTCCGACCCTGTTTCACTTGCTTAAGACCTCCCTTCAAGGGTAGCCCACGCAGTTTGTTGGAACATTAGCCTTTATTAGCACAAATGGGTTGATTTGACAGCCAAGTCTGTAGCATGATTTGGCTAACCTTTATTCTTTGAAAGCACATCTCATTTTCTTCCAAAAGAGAATCATTACTCTCCCCGGCTTTGAAGTGGGCTAATTTCCTGTAGCTCAGTGGTTAGAGCGTGGCATTAGCAATGCCAAGGTCATGGGTTCGATCCCAGGGATTGCACATACTCAGATACAAATGTATAGTATAATGCAATGTAAGTCGCTTTGGATAAAAGCGTCTGCCAAATGCATAAATGTAAATGTAATTAAAAACAATAGTGTGTGTGTTGTCATTCAAAGTCATTTGAGAGTAGTAGTCAGAAGCTGAAAATTCACTGCATTTAGACGAAGAATAAACAGGTCATAAACTTGTCAAAGCGAACGGGGTGTTGCGAAGCTACGTGCAACAATGGATGCATCAATACCATACAGCATCATCACACACTCGTTCAGAAATGTCAGAGCCTGTAACAAATCAAAATGAGCCATGTGATTTAGAGTTCACTCAGGAGCAACGATAGTAATTACAGATGGCTTTGACAGTGACTCAGAAATAAGAGAGAAGGAAGACTCAATGTGAATTGATTTAGAAACCGTGAGTTTCTCTGGAGGAGGAAATGGGCTCTCCGAGGACCAAACACAGTGCGAGGAGATAAGAAAGCAAAATGAGGCCACTGCCTGAGGGTCTCAGAAATCTACTGGGACAGTGAAGAGAGGAAAAGAGGGGGCAGAAGAGAAAAGGGTGGCTTTCTGGTACAGCAGTCGACAAGCAGTCAGAGACGCTGTCAGAGAATGAATGGACACATTGCACAGTCAAAGCAATAGTCACTAATGATGAAGGAAATGTTTATAAATACATATATTTTAATCAAAGGCTTATCAAGAAGTCTGACTAATTTCTGTGAATTGACTCATCTGAACAGCTTGTTTTGAATGAACTGGTTCAAAAAGGTCCCTGACATTCTGGTATTGCATGCTCTAGAGATCTCCATTCAAGACACATATTTCTGCAAATAAATGCATTAATTATAATTTCATATGTCTCAGTTCTGTTAGCTGTATCCATGTTTCTTAAATATTTTTTGCATTTACATTAAATTGACATATGCTCAATTTTATTACACTTACATTATTACATTTACACTGTTATTACACTGTTATTACATTTTCCCCCAGATAAAACAGATTATTGGGTACATTTTACAAGAAAATACTTTATCAGTTTTTCTACTTCAAAATTTCACATATAATTTAATATAACTTAGTTGTTTCTTTGTAATTATTTCTGAAATTTACTAACAATTTTTGAGGGAAAATTGTTACGTAAATGCTACACTTTTTTTTTCCCAGTGTAGTTTGTGTTTACAACTCAGGCTATTTGTCTACTGGTTAGGTCCTTAACTGAACTGAGTTATCTGCTGAACAGCCTGACAATGTTCAAATGGTGTACATTTCAGCAAACAATTTTCCTCCCCATCTCTGTTGATTCTCCTTGTTTTAACCAATTCCCTGAAATGACCCGCAAGACATCAAACCTGATTTCAACTGACGAATTGCATTTGTGAAGTGCAGGCACTTCTCCTGTTGAGAATGAATTTTACTCACATCTTGATAATTGTAATTCAAATCCACAGCTAAGCCAGCCTTTGTCTTTTATAGTCTCTATAGACTCAGTAATGCTGAGAACATAAAGATGAGATGACAAGCTCCATAATGCTTTGCATTATATTCCTCAAAGGTGCAGCCCTCTTTTTGACAGTCTGGATGAGTAGTGAAGGTTCAGAGAATTACATCTGAAAGAGAATGCAATATCCTGTCCAATGGAGCAAACAAGAGGACTACATTGTGAAAGAAACCCATCTCTGAGATAATGCTAAGTGCAGAGCTTACTCAAAAAAAAAAGCTCTTTGGAGCCTTTTAAACAGAAATGAAATTGCTGTAAACAATTGTTCAACTCCCAGAAGCATCTGCATCGTACATATTTTGTCTGAAAGTGCAACTCAAATCAGAGAGACCTTGTCTCATTTACTCTGGCAACATTAGCTTGCTGTTTTGGGTTAATATGCCAGAAAAACTGATCTAAGATCAGCAGTTACAGTTTAAGAAAATGTGATCAAGCTAACAAGTCCTCAGGCAGTATGAGGCACTGCTTGCAGGTGACTGTGTTTGACCAGGCATAACCTAGTGGTCTGTTCTCGACTTGACTGTCCTTGAAAACTCAGTGTGACCGACCAGGCATTTAACATCACGATGCCTGTGAAAATCAATGGAAGGAAATTACAACGTGCTTGCACAAAACTCCACTGCCGCAAGGACATGGCTGAGGTTTTGTTCACAGTCCCAAATGCGCCTTCTCGTTTGTGTTTGGTCAGCATGAAAACGTCCTTTAACAACACTAATGATAATTAATGAAAAGATTTAATGGCAATAAAGGTTGTCTGTGATAATTAACTTTGGTGTTGAAATTAACAATTAACTTCCTGCTCCTCGCCCCTGGCATGCGCACCAAATGCCACAGTCTTTAAACCCACTGAATGGGGCTTGTATTCTTAACCTTTAATATAAATGAAGACAAAAAATACTTAATTTATCAGAAAGAGGAAATGATGGTTTTGAAGTGGCTTGGCACTGAAAGTGTACCTTGATAAGGCTAGAGGGGAAATACACCACATTAATCTGGATCGCCTAAAATGTCCACTCAAATGACAAACAGGTTTTCTCCTTCCAGATCCAAAACCCTCAGGTTCTGTCAAGTCAATGTGCACCCTTCTGCATCAACACTTAGCGTGAATCTCGAACATAGAGTTTAATGTGCTGTAGGTCACAAACACGGCCAGAAAACACATTCTTTGATTCTCAACGTAGATTCCCTGACCAGTAGTCCTAGTAAATGTAATGTGACAGTGGGAAGAAAGAAAACAACAACAAAGTGAGGGTACTAGTTTAATCCAGTCCCCCAAAGTACCATATTTCAACTGTTCAAGCCTGCCTGCATAGTGAACACGCTCAGTAACTCTTCATCGCCGCAATGCACCTCCAACTGCTAAGAAAAGAAATGATTGATTCTGACTTGGGCCGTTCAATAATGCAATGCAATTAATCTCTATCCCTTACAGCAATCACTTCATGCTTACTACAAGTGTGTGAGGTAGAGGCAGACTGTGTGCTCAAAACTGGCAGGAAGCACTGGCACGAGTGCTATTGTGGAACTGGCAGCCAATGTCACATCTCCTGCAGAAAGAGCAGAGACCATTAAGAGTCATTTTCCTGTATGCCATGAAAAGTTTCAGTCAACCTGGAATATTGAAGGGAAGCAAATAACATAGAAAGTAAGTAGAAAAACAGTCACAGTCTATAATTGGGGAACACAGCATGCCCAAAACACAGCTGCCATCCATCAAGACCAGTTTATGAAGCCGATGGGAGGTCGTTATTCCCAAATCTTGCTCGTATTGAGACCATGTTGTGGTCGATTCATCTTAATCTGCTCACATACTCACACACCACACACATATTAACCTGTGCTGTGAAAGAACAACTTTAGGATTTGCAATCTGGCAGATTTGAACAACCTTCGCACTGCAGACAAGCCAAGACAGGCTTTTCCCCATCTTAAAACAGTTAGAAACAGATGCATAATGATTTAGAACATCACTTGAAGTGCAATGGCTTAATTTGAGGAAAAAATCTAATAAAATCACAGGAGATCAACCAGGCAACCTTGTCAGAGATTTATGCCATAAAAGCATAATGTTTTTAAGAGCAGGATCCCACGTGCTGTGACTAAAAGTAGCTGCCAGTCTGAGGCAGGTTGGATGGACTTATTTTCTGGCAGTCATTCATTTTTCTTCCTGCAGTCTAGAGGGTGATTCCACTCAAGTTTTCAATCAGCAGAGAAATACAGTAAGGAGCTTATGGGAAAGGAAATCAACGGTACATGTTCCGAGAGAGACTTGGTTAATACAAAGTGAACCTTCCTATAATAAAGCAATGGTTTGTAACAGACACATAGTAAGTGGGCAAACCAATAATTGGTCTTGTTGAATGAGTTTTCTCAGTTAATTTGTGTATTCTGAGATCCATGCATGGTGAGGTTAGTGCACAAAAGATCTTGAGTACTGGAAGTGCTTAAGAATTCCCAAAACTACAGATAAATGTTGCATGAGACGGTTCAAACCCATTAAATCTTACAGGTTTAAGCACACTCTTGAGAATCTAGAAAAGTACATCATATCTCCTCATGACCAGGGACAGTGGAATATTTTCCTGCAACTTTCATGTCAAGCAACGGTGCCATTACAAGGACAATCCTCTGGAGTGACCTGGCATTAAATGGCTTGATTATGGGCTAAGTGGTGATGGCTCACAGATCATTTGTTGCGGAGATTGAAAAAACAACCTTCGTATTACCAGCCTTGAGTTTTAACCACTGTGTTATACCATGTTTGCTTTGAAAATAAAACATTTAGAGCATTTATAATGGCATTTAGCTAATGTTTAGCAATTATGATTCTTAGTGGTTCTGTTAATATTGATATATGTTGATGATATGCTGATTATATATAAAAAAATATTTAACTATTAATTTATTTCTGTTATAATTTATTTGTTTCCATTGCTGGGGATGGCAAATCAGAGCAGTATTAGAGAATAACAGACATTCCATTTAAAAGCATAACACAAAGATGTCAATGTATTCTGAGCTCCTAAGTGCATTCTGGGTATTGTAGTCCTGCCAGCTGCATGCTTTGAGAAAGAGGCCAGTATTGAATTGCATTATGATTCATCCACCCAGGATTCAGGCTTTCATCTGCAGAACATAATTACTCTGTAAACTTGTCTCCCTGGATTCATTGTCGATATGAAATACGCACAAGCTGTCAGATTTAAAAGCTCCACCATAAAAATGCACTTTGCAGCCATTAACCCTTTACCAACCTCTGTCTCTTTTCTGCAAAATCATTTATTCAAAAACTGGGATGCATCCAGGATCGCTGCGGTTTGAGGAATACAAGTAGTTGATGAATATGCACACACATTGTCCTGTTATAAAACTCACACTATTATATAAAGAACAGTGAAGTTTCTAATTCCAATCACTTGCCATCTCATTTTGGACCAAACCCAGCTGTCTCATAAGTCTAATTTACAGGCACTCTGTCCTACGTTCCCACAGTGGAACAGTAAGGAAGAAAAGCATAACTTTAGGACTCAACTATAAGAATGGGCCGCTGGCCCTGGGCGCAAAGGTTGCGTGCCAGTTGACAGAACTGTCACTTTAACTAAAAAGAAAAAAGTCCTTATTGTTGTGCCCTGAACTCAGTAAGCACTTCTGATAGCAGTAGCATTATACAGCCCATCTCTGAGTGCCCTGGGCACATGACAACAATGGCTTTTCAGAGTTGTACAAGAGCGAAAGGAGTTGCTTTCTTTACTCGCAAGTGCCAAAAGCTCCTCAAGCTTCCTCTCTTGGTTGTCCGATAAACTCCTGCCTCCGTTAACAAAGGGATGTGATTTACAGACGTGGAAGTGGGGACAAAGCAGCATGACCGTTGGGGATGTTTTCCAAGGCAATTCTCGGCAAAAGCCAGAGCATTCACCCAACTAGCAATGAGACGTGCACGCAACACTTCCAAGCACACCGAGCCACCACAATGAGATAAAACTGGTGCATTAAAGGACAATGTGAAACTGCTTCGACATGGAGGATGTGTGAATGCCAGAGAGACATTGCTATCTATTAGGCAGCTGCCTTTTAACCATCATGAAAACTCACAAGTGACTGACAGGAACAATCTAGATAGGCAAAACATATGAAGTGTTTGATTTCAACAGAGTTCAACATAATGTTGCCAAGCAAACAGCATGGTACTGTACAATAGGCATAAAAACATCAAGAAGGATGGACAAGGTTGCTCCACGGGCTTATTGTGGCTTTATCTGTAGCTGTCACGACATGCTAACTTATACAAATGTGCCCTTGATTCCCGCTCTAACTGATAAATTATATATTTATTTGTATTTAAAATTATATATATAGCCTATATATAATTTATAATGCAGTTAGAGCAGGATTCAAGGCTTTGAGAAGAGAAGAGCAATTACACAGCATTTTAAGATGAAGAGGCGCTCTTTGGTTTTCAACCACAAAAACCTCACAGAATCAGACACTGCTGCTTTTTATATAACACATTTCCCATTATGAATTATGATACTGCTTGGTTCGTTGGGTCGGATTGCTTTCTCACCTCAACCGAACCTCTCCAAAGTGCGTTTTCAATCAGGCCGAGACCACCTCGTTCAGATGATCTCAGAGCGATTGTTTTGGTGTCGATCTGAGAGTGACTGCGGTGTATATGCCTGAACGAACCGAACTAATGGAGAAAACGCACCTGGTTCCGAAACAAACGCTCCAAATGAGCCAGGTCTGAAAACGCCCTTAGTTAATTGTATCATTTACTAATACATTTTCTCTTAACATTAGTTATTGCACTGTGACTTACACTCCTAACATTAATAAGGATTAATTAAGATTATTTTAATACTGTGTATCCCCTTGGTTTAACAGATCTTTTCTTCAGTTCAACTATCCCATTTGGCTCTTTTCAGAGTTCAATAAAAGTTTAGCTATGCACAGTTAAAAGAAAAAGGATACCTGACTGTGAATGTGACTCAGATCTTGTCTTGGATGTGGGTGAGAGAAAAGGAAACACAGCTGGGAAGAGGCCGGGTATTAGGCCAGCTTGTTACCACAGTGCCACATACGGCAGTGCTTTTATGTTCAACTGAACAAAAGAACTCCTGTGCCATTTTTCCTCAGAGCTAATTTTCTCTAATGAACTCCTTGCTGATTAAAAAAGTACAGAGAGATCTTTCAAAAAAGAGGCTGTACTGTATAATATTATTTTGACTGGATGAATTGCTCACTTGTACATCAGGACACAATAGCGACTGAAGTTGGGAAAACTTTAAAGCAATGCATCACGGTTGGGCTGCTCAGATCAGATTGAAAACTGATTTAGCGTGTAAACGGCACACACTACAGGAATAGATATTAGCATAGCACCGCTGTGCCTCACCAGGATGTTATCTCAAAATCTAAAAAGAGAATGAATACCCTAGAGACTCGCTCCCCTTGTGCTAACATGGCCCCCAGAATAGGTTTATGGACTTCTTTACAATGCTAATCAATGTAGCTCCTGATGACGAAGCTTAGCAGCCGTAATGAAGGAGCAGCCGTCAACTGCTTCATGTCGAACGACATTTGCAATGTTCAGACAAAAGAGCTAAAGGATTCTCATTTATTCTACGCCATGAGGGTTTGACCTGTCAGTTACTGCAATAAATCACCTCATATCTACTGCAAAGCCACTGAATAATAATGGTGGTCAAAACATAATGAGCAAAGTTAAGAAACTGAATGTAATTAGTAGCTACAAAGAGAAATCAAAGAGCTACGGTTAAAAACAAGGCCTTTTGCTCAACAAGCTTGAATATGGAATGTATATTGGTTTGTTGAATGAATTGCACTGTAAGCTTAGCAACATGGAAACACTAAACTCTACTGGCATCAATAGTAGACGAGTCTCTTGTGCATTTTCTTTAGAATCGAACACATTTCAGTGACAGAGAGTTGTGGTTGCCTATGTAGACTGTTTCAAATGAGTCTTTGATGAGAGTCCATTTTGTTGTAGGTGTTAACTTACATTTAGATTTACATGAGAGCTGAAGTCTCATGGGCAAAAAATTATTTAATATCTGCTCTTCAGTTGTTGTGCAGAGCACCACAACTCAAGTACAAATTTAAACAGTGTGCTAGCTTTGAAGGAGCATAGCAACATTTAGTAAACAGTGGCATGTATGAGAGAAAGAGGTACACAGACACAATCTCCCACATGCACACAAACTGGCAGGTGCGTCTCTGCTATCCCACGAGAAAGCAGAGACAACATCAGATTCAAAAAGATGGGAAAAAGTGGTGTAGAACTGTGAGATGGGTGATTATTTATGTTAAATGCTACCAAGAAAATGGTTAAAATTGTACTTCTTTAACAACACCCATGTAAATTCATGATTGGTACGACACATGCCAAAGAACACATGGGTCAAAAGGACAATGCCAGCATGACAGATATAGAAGTAAGTTCCTCAAATTAAGTATTTACTATGAAAGTATACAGAAATTCAGCCCCTGTGAGCTCCACAGAAACACCTACACCGGTCCTGAAGCCTCGTCTGCAATTTTATTGCACTCTTTTTCTCATTTTCTCTATTCTTCACTCTCAGCTAAAAGCAAGTGTATGAATGATTGCAGTTCTGCACTGATTAAATGTGTTAGGGGTGATTTTGAGAGACTTTGTGTTTGTTGTGGCGCCGAGATAACTCAATTATGTTCTGCAAATGCAGCGTGCGACTAACATCCAACAGAATGGCTAATAGACAAAAAGTGCTGATGTTGGTGTGATGCAGGGTGACACAAATGATTATACTAAAAGCAAGCAATTTTATTAGGCTGTACTCATTTTGCCATTTGAACAAATGTTGGTGTCCAAGACAAGATGTTTGAGAGCTCATAAATCATCAGGAGAGGTCTGGAGAAAAAAAAGAGCAAATTAAGTGCCATTATAATTCAGAGACTCAGACAAATTAGTTTAATGACCTTTAACTACACTGTAAAAATAATAAAACATTTAATTAATCAGTATTTGTGTCTTGTCCAATTAAAACATCTAACATATATTTCTGCATAAAATAAGACTTGTTTTCAGAGAATTTATCTTAAATTCTATAATTAAATTATACCCTATTGGCATTTTTTAAGCATAAAACTTGATTTATGCTAAAAACATACAAAAAAATAATTTCTCTTAAAATATATCTTTTGTAATTTTATTTCTCCAGTAATTTACATTGTTTTAAGGATTTTGCAGTGTAGTTTACATTGCACCACACTAACCACACTGTGTGGGTCACCGAAAGCTGGCATCTACTTTAACAATCCTCAAATTATGTGCTTTCAAAACCAATAATTTAAGTGTAATTCGTTCTATTTTGACACTTATCCATATGCTGTGAGCAATCAGGGCTAAGCAGAGCTTAACACAATCTTAAGACTTCCACTGAAGCCGTTTTCAAATAACCCAAGGCAAAAGTAATAAGAAGCCTTAATAAAAGAAAAAACACATATAAAAAAAAAAAAAGTTATCCAGATTAATTCTACAGAAACGTGCTACCATCCTCAACATATACAATAAAATCCTGCATCAACAAACAGAGAAATCATTCAAGCGCAGTGTTGGGGAAAGTTACTTTTAAAAGTAATGCGTAACATTATTATGTTACTCCCTAAAAGAGTAACTGTTACTTAGTTACTTTTTGTGGAAAGTAATGTGTTACATTACTTTTTTTCACCTGAGCTTGCTTTTATTCATTTTGAGGAATACTGAATCTGTTTTTGTGTAAGTGAGATGGGTAAATGCTCACATTTCTAGAACTACAATACAACGCATACAACTCCTCTGCACTTACTCTCGATTTCTCTCCACATTGGGACAGAAGAGGTGTCAGTCAATAAATGGGAAAGCAAAGTAACTTGCGTTACTCATTTAAAAAAGTAACTCATATATTTTGTTGTAAATTCAAAAGTAATGCGTTACTTTACTCGTTACTTGAAAAAGTAATCTGATTATGTAACTCGCATTACTTGTAATGTGTTACCCCAACACTGTTCGATTGGATGGATAGAGAAATAGTTACAACAAGTGTGCTGTATGCACAAGACATTTGGACCTTGATGGATGAGAATGGTGAAATCAGAGAAACTAAGGAAGAAAGAGATGGAAATAAAAGAGAAGTCTGATCAAGCGAAAGGGAGTACAAAAGTGGAAGATGGGGGAAGGGATCTTCCCAGGCATCCCGTATACATCTGAGTGGCTGCAGGCAGAATGGACCATTAGGAGAGTCCAGTGCTTGATGATGAAAGCTGTGATAGAATGTGCACAGCCATTTCACTGAGTGCTGCATAGGATGCCACGCTCATGCATCCTAGTCACATGTCTCTTACCTAACCAGAACATGCAGTCAAACCAAAATTTATTCAGAAACCTTGCACATTTCATTCATTAATACAGTTTATTCACTATAGTTTAAAAAAATGGTAATAAAATATGACAAGATCTCAGAGTTAAACTGTGTAAGAAAAAATTAATCTTAATTATGTCAGATAACACTTAAGCAAAACATGGTCAGATCAAAGTGTCTGAATAATTTTTGGTTCCAAATTTATCAATTTTACTGGTAGTCCACTGTATGAAGAAATTTTGGGTATAATATGTCACAGTTTACTTTATTTTGCTATCCTCACTTACATAAATGAACAATAATGTCCTGCACACACTAGTAAAAATATATCTGAATAATTTTTGGTTTGACTGTAGATACATTAGGACAATTTTATTTACTTTAAATACAATACAGAAGTACAAAAAATAATGAGGAATGAGAGAATTAAAAAAGAAAGAAAGAAAGATAATAAAATAAGATAAGTT
>RJVU01079805.1:6327874-6354450 GCA_003731715.1 Anabarilius grahami
CGTAAAATGAGAAATGTATTAAATGGTGACATTTACGTTTATGACACAATTAAGGCGGTTTATGTAAACAGAAGACTGCGATTGTTAATCTTAAACCTAAATAATGAGATTATGCTCATAATTAGAACCAACATAATCACAGTAAAAGATGTTGAGTACTGCACTTTTGCACTATGCAACCATGAAAGTGCTTTTTACAAGACACTTTAGGCACATTTCCGACAAATTGAGGGAGGTTGGGGAACTGCATTAAGCAGGCAAATGAAAACTGCAATGGTAAACAATCCTATTGCATTTAATGTCTTTGTAATGTGGGTTGGGTACAAGTGAACTCTGACAAAATAGTGCTAAACAAACCACATTTATTAGCATTTAATAAAAAAATAATGACAAGTAGCATGTAAACAAGATTGAAGAGGTTTGCCCATGCCATGTAAACATCTTAATCCAAGTAATTCCTTTCTCTGATAATCGGGAATAATCCCTAGATATGGCTTAAGTCCCTCTTTTAGTTTCCGTTTATAGGGGTTTTGCCCTCTTTCTATCACCCACCAGACAAGTAATCGGCAATGTTTTGCATCACATATCATTGGTTGCAGGGTAAGTGTGGAAATGATTTTATAGTGTTGCATTATAGCTCCACTTTGTAGCATATTTCCTTTTTGTAAAGAAAAAAATGAAATAATTTGAAAAGAATGAATATAAATATAATTTCAACTATAAATATTTATAGTATGAATACAGCTTTTCCCCTCCTGATGTAGAAAACCAGAACTAGATTTTTTGATGCAAGCAGAGCTGTAGAGAAGCACTTGTGTACCATAAATTGAACAATAAACACTTGATAGTTTATCTGACACAATAATAAGGAGGATGAATTCTCAGTGGGCTTTGCCGTCTGCGGTGGAGAGTGCCGCGATCACTAGGGTTAAGATGTCATTACCAGATGAGGAGTTAATATTGCTGTTGTTTACTCTGGTTACCTGAAAATGTCAGTCTAAATGACAAATAGTGCTGTCCCCATCAATTCCATTCAAAAAAAGATTCCATGACTGTAAAGGCCTGGCCCATGTTTGACTCACCCCGAGCTGAGTGCGATACTCGTGGGGAGGATGATAGGGCACTGTCATTGAAAATTAATGCTTAATGCATTCCTTAATGGCTCTTACACAACACATCAGAATTAATCATGCCTCTTTGATGCTGAAGGCTCCATTGCATGCAGAGAAAAGGGAGAAATAACAGGTTACGCTTTCAGTGAGGACATTTCCAGCGGGAGGATGAGGTGGCCTTACAGTACACGGTGTAAGGAGGGAGTATCAAGCCCACTGTAAATGGGGCAGTGCAGTGACGTGATATGACAGCCCGAGTGTGATGGGATGGTCTGAGGTTCGTGGGCAGAAAAAACAGCTATGAGTGAGGAGAAGGCATTAAAAAGACAAGCAAGCATTAAGAGACAGGGCCCACATTTTCCAGTGCAAGTCACTTTCCTCAGCAAAAAAAAAAAAAAAAAAAAAGTNAAAAAAAAAAAAAAAAAAAAGTTCATGATGAACAAGGGATATGTCCTAATATGGACAAATTTGGTGGTGTAAATAGCTTAAAGGGATAGTGTATCCAAAAATTAAAGTTATGCCATTATTTATTCACCCTTGTGCTGATCCAAACTTATTTCACTTTCTTTTTTTGAAGAGAAAAAGGAAAATTCTGAACAATATCCTGGCTGCTATGTTCCATAATAAATGTCAATGAAAACGGGATCAGTCTGATTTGTGAACAAATCATTCAACCATAGGTGGAGGGTGAACCAACTCTAGGGTAAGACTAGATGTGATTCCGCCATAAAAACACATTTAAATAGAATGTCATTAAATAGTTACGTGTCGCCTATCAGAAACCTACACATCCCAGCATAAACGCTCTTGTTATTAAATTGGTTATGTTCACAAACCACTATAATTTGAACAGGCAAGCATACATATGCATGATTTCGAATAATAAATAGCCTAACCATTGCCTTACCTAATGCAGCAAAAAATTCTGAATAAATTATATATTGCCTAGAAAGTGTGCATAAAAGGGCTCCCTTTATAATCACTAAGCTGTCACTCATCTTAACTCATCCCAATCTCACAAAGTTCTGCTAATCGATTAAGCTGACAATTCATATTTTATTTAGCCTGCATAATATCTATACTTTTTTTTTGTTACAAGTTAAATTATAACGAGAGGATTTGAGTGTGCAGGTCTCAGCACTGGACAAAAACTCAGGCGTTTTGGCCAATGTGTTCAAGAAATCATCAGATATGTTTGTGATTGGCTACATTGCTCAATGCTGCAAAAATACGTTGTAAATAGAAAAACCTGTTTATATTAGTTTTGATGCCCTGAAGTGCACAATCACCAAATCGGTTTATGTTTATCTGTTTATGATGAGACAAAGCATTAGCGAGAGATCAGACTTAAGATTAACTGATTGGAAAAGAGTGGCCAGGATGCTTTTGTTCTTCAAATAATATTAAAATAAATAAATGTATAAAAAAAGGTTTAGATCTTGTTCTTCACAACCCCCCCCCCCAAAAACAGCAATTCAATTACTTAAACAGTGCAGAGTTTATCAAAAGATGACGATGACCATGACTAACTGTGGCCTGATCCAGTGCAAGGACGAACAGTGCAAAGTGGATAATGAAAGTGGAGAATAATTTCAGTGATCATAACGTGCAACTAAAAAAAAGAGCACACAAAAGATGAATCCAGAATGTGTGCCAAGTACTTTCATCTCATTTTATCCCAAATGAGAGTGATGAGACAGTATCCTCCTGCTATTCAACAGAAGGCCTTAGGTAACCATCTCTTTTTGGCATAATTGCTAATGCGTAGAGAAAGATCAGCTGACTGTGAATGGTGACTGGGGAGGAGAGATGATTGTGGAGGGACCATCAGGCTTCATTATCACCTACTAACTGTGAGCAGCTCGTTAAAATACCAGACTCCATCCTTCTTTAGCAACCACAGGCCTAAAACAGCTGCCGCTGCGCAACAGACGTTCCCATAACCATATTTCAAGAATGGCTGCCATCTTTCCAGAAGGATTTTGAGAGGGTTATGGGCAGATTTTGATTAGTGTTTGCTTGAATGTGTCTTTGGAAAGCAAAATCTTGTGACACACAAATTGTTAAGTGGATGAAGGAACAGTAGACAACATTGCATTTACTAAACATTTATGGTTTAGTTTATATGAAAGAAATCTTTTGTTGGCTTTCTATTATCTGTCTGCCAATATTGAGGGGGAGAAAGGGAGGTGTTTGATTATAGTTTAGACAAAACAAATTAACATTTTATCAGAGGGAATCATTTTGTTTCACTTTATTGTCAAAATGATGATATTTGGTATGCTCCTTCAGGGTTTCATGTGACCTACTAGAGGAATCTCTGCTTTGATTTAAGGCAGATCCTTGATTTAGCTCCCAGCTCCTTTGAGACGTCTCTTAGAAGTGCTGCCACTGTCTTTTTTGGGAACCAAATGCATTCTGTCATAGCAGCATTGGTGGCTGTCATGAAGAATCCAACCGAAATCTGTAAATCGCACAAGAGGTATTTCCTCTTTACCAGACAAATGGCGGTATTTCCCACTTTAGTCAATATAAGAAAAAATGCAGTATTGCAATGACAACTATTTTGCACATATATAGTGTCATATTGCTGTAAATTAACCTGTGCCTAGATATATATTTATTATCCTGGACTAGAACTCAAAATAAAGTCATGTTATGTATAGGGATGACGCTATGTCAAATACCATAACGTGTAACAAATGCCACCAACAAAAAGACAGGGTGACATTAAACTCAACTTTCTCAGCATTCACATGCAATATCAATTTAAGTACATAAATACAGGAGGATAATGTCAGTCATTTGTATTTGCCACACTTCCTGCTACCAGCTGGTGGCGATATGACTAACTACATTTTGGCATGTATATGTCTTCAGGCCAGGGCAATTATCAGACTTGTGAAGTTTGGGGCAAATTGGACATTGTATGCCTGAGTTACAACAACTTCCTGTTTCGTGGTGTTATTCGCATTCATTAGCACTTAGTCAAGTGTTGTATGATTTAACGTGTTTCTAGCATGTTTGGAACATCGTGGCATATTTAAATGTGTTTCAGGGAGTGAATTACAGTATAAAGCATGCCATTTCCTGTTGCCAACAGGTGGCGCTATGACTGTAACTGAATATTGCCATGTAGATGTCTTCCGGCCAGGACTCTTATCAAACATGTGAAGTTTGGGATAGGTTGGACATTTAACAGCTTCCTGTTTCATGGCAAAACATCAGACTTTGAAGTAGTCTATACATGAAAAATGGGTTGAAGGCAGCTCAAGTCATGTATGATGAAAGATTACAAAAACATCTTTGTACAGTTTTACGACACTCAGAAGGGTAAATTATGTTGTCACGTTAACTGTGACTGGTGCTATGATGATTTGCATTTTAAAACAATTGGTACTGCAGTGATACTTGAGTCTACTCCTGTGATCAGGAGAAAACAAATACGCAAAATGGATGCTGTGCATTAGGTTTCTGGGAAACTCACAGCAGGGAAAGGCCACTTGCCCTGAGCTAAAAGAAGGCAGCTAATGTTTCATTTAGGTCTCTCTACAAGAAAAATAGTCAGCATTTAAAACATTATTTTATATACCATTATGCTCAGGAAGATACCAGCTTGCAGAGGAAAGGGATTTGCAAGTGATGATTTATCTTGTTGAAAGCCAAAGTGCAGCCCTTTGTAAGTAAATAAATACAGGAGTACAAATGTCAATTTCACACAAAGCTGCAAATGGAGGAACTGTAATAGAAAGATGGTTTGAACTATCACAGGCTACATTCATTGTCATTCTTTCAGACTAACAACCATAGTTACTAACATGTACTATATGACTTTTGAATTGGACCAGCTTAAGGTCCTACTGTACATGTTACAGATGAGCCAATCTCAGGCCCTGTTTTACCTGGTATTAAGATGTGTTTTGGTCGATCGGATCACAAGTAGATGAGGGAGACACAGACCCGTATACACCTGGTATTTTAATCTGTCTTTTGTCCACTTTCAACCACTTCTGTCCTGATTTCTTCGAAGGGAAGGTCTATGGGTGGGTAAATGTTAGGGCTGGGACAATACATCGAATCTTGATTTGCGATATGATACGAAGAATCTGGAGCGATTCTGATATTTTCCAAATGTTTCGCGATTCTCTCTCAAATCGATTCTGAGCTTAGTTTTTAAACAGCAGATGGCACTACTATATGTGCTTTAGAAACACTCTTACACTGCTTGCTTCCAGCTCCTTTACACACACCACTAAAAGTCCCCATGAACCGGAAGTTGCAAACGACTTTTATCCAGTGTTGTGACGTATTTCCAAGTGAAACGGAATATTGAAAAGAGGGCAGAGTTTTACTCCTCTCCATCTCTCCCTCATAGCAGACTAACAGTTGAAGGGGAGTGGTTTAAACGTTTTCAACCCAAGCCGTCAAACTGACGTCATCAGAGAAGGAATGCCATTTCCAGACCGGAGGTAACTTTTCAGATTTTGATTAAAGATTACCACGAAAAACAATTTTTTTTCCTGTGTATTAACTTGCATGGATTAATTGTTCACCACAAGACGTTTTTCGTCTTCAAACCAAACTTGGGTCTTCAGCTGACAAAGTTTAAATCCCGTCTGGCTAGCGCACTTGCCATTCGAACGCATTCGACCACATGAACGTTTACACTACGAAAGCAATCCGGTCAAGTGCGTTTTTGTCTACATTTGGAAGTGGTCCAAAGTTGACAAGCTCAAAACATTTTAGACCTTGTTCACACCTGTATTTAGGGTTAGGCTAACAGACAGACTTTTGTGGCGGTTCGAATGCATTCGACCACATGAGCGTTTACACTACGAAAGCAATCCGGTCAAATGCGTTTTCGTCTACCTCTGGAAGTGGTCGAAAGTGGACAAGCTCCAAAGTTTTTAGACCCTGTTTACGCTTGTATTTAGCATCATCCAGCAAAATACATCTTAATACCAGGTGTAAACAGGGCCTCACTCTTGAAATGTGAAGGAGTGAATGTAAAAGAAGTCAGTTTGGTTTTATAGCCAAAGTAGTGTATGCAACTGCATTTAGCCAATAAAACAAAACTGAAAACCGTAGCCATATTTCCAATGCAAATAAATGAAAGAGCATTACATTGGGTCACCTCCACCAGAACGTCCTACAGTCCCTGAATACATCAAACAAACATATTCTATCTTTCCACTACACTTTGTTATGGAGATATGACTCATTTATGAGAACACAGTCCTCCCCCAAAGTGTCCTGCTGTGAGCCCAGCGGTATAAAAATGAAGTGTATCATAGAAGGAATGACAGCAGGCCACATGAGGGAGAATTTGATAAATGAACAAGAATGGACACACTAAAACCTGACCGTGAATTACATGAGGAAGGCAGAAATGATGGAGTGAGGCGAAACAAGGTACCTAGGCAGCTCGAGGAGCACACATGTGACATTTCCAGGGTTTGCTATAGGTTAATTAGCAGTTGATCCCTTTGTGCACGCCAAGTTGTCATTATGTTTTAAAAGCAGCATTGCTATCTCAAAGTCTAATTACATTTAACACACACCTGAAGCATTAAGTCAAACAGGAAATGTAAGTGACATCTCTACATTTCCCACTAATCTAAAAATATTCCAAATGGCATTTATTCCTTCCCTTCCTCTGAATGACTCAGTCGGACTCCAGCTGGGCCAATTAGGTGTCTAATTCTATGTTTCGTACAGAGCGCTTTGCTACTGCATATCAAAGTGAATACCTGACATTAAAAATAACGCTTGAAAGAAAGAAGCCATTAAGGGAACAGGTTGCAGCATTCAGCTGACATCACAATCATCACAACTCACTGATCAAAAACAAATTATTTTCATTAACGTCTCACCACTAAAAGTACCAAAGCAAACGTAGGAATGAAACATGGCTTCAGTCACACAATTAATTCCACCAGTCATCCTCAATTCAAGCAAGAAACGTCTGAGAACACCACAGCTCTGAAGGTTTAAATTCTCAAAAAGGTTTGTTGTGCAAATCAGCGCTTTCATGTGTCGTGGTGATGACTGCATCACTATTGCTAATGGTGATGAGTAAGTATCTTGGGCATTGCTTTGTCTGACTAACATGCCTCTGCTGATTTAACACCGTAAATTATCCTGATGCACAATGAAAAACTTAAATGTAATAAACATACATCTTTTACTATCATGGTGGAGACACTCTTTTCACATCTATTGTTTTTATGATAAGCTAATGATGGTTTCTATCTCCTAATTCAACCATTAAACAGAAATCTTGTGTCTCGTATCATTTTTTCCATTGATTTCAGGTTATACTAGCCTTGTGTGGACATTTGGTCCCTTCAAGGTAGGCAAACCCTGACGCACAGACACACTGAATCAAGGTTCAAGCAACGTTAGCATACTGTAGAAACTTGAAATAAACTCCTGACAAACTACTGATCAAAATTGATCATCTTCCTTGGATTGCTTCAAAGCTTTCATGCAAAGTTCACATAAAATTCTCTTTTTTTTAAATACATAATAATACAAAAGACAATACAACAACAAAGCTTGCTAACACATTCAACCACTCAGACTTTCTGTCTTTCACCAGGAGAGCTGTGGAATGAGGATTACAGGACTCCCAGCTCCTCTCTTCCCTGTCATTACCCATGCTGCCTCCAGGCATCTCATGACTGGGAACCTGCATTCTGTATACAAGGAAACTCTGAGACAACTTGAATTTGAAACAAAAGATAACGTGATGCAAGACCACCACCACCGGAATGTATACAGTTCATTATAAACAAAAGCAGAACAAAGGCTGAGAAAGATGCTAGTCAGTGGTGTTTTTGAAACCTAGCACTACAGCTATCAGAGACTGCTATGCTGTTGAAAACGATGCCCTGTTACACACACACAGGCACACACTCGAACTTCTCACCTGCGATTAAAGGGCAGTGTGCTATCCAAACACACCAAGTAGCACTCAAACAGCAGCAGCTCAGCAATGTACACCAGTATGGCCATAAATGTCCACTCTAGCACACATTTAACGGCCAACACAGCATTAAACACACTCTAAATCAATAGAAACAAATGGTGACCGACTGAGGCCATCCATCAGACAAGGGTAGTGGGGTGAAAACACACCCATCCTCTTATAAACACACTCGCACTGACAAGGAACCTCAACTGCTGCAAGCTGAAGTCTCTCCAGGAGTTTACGTTCTGCAGATAAACCATTCATTCATCCCTCAAAGCTTAGTTGCTCATGATGCCAGCCCTAGGCTAGTGATTTATGCAATAGTAAAACAATGACTGATACCCAAGCTCTTACACTACCCCCCCTTCTCCTTCCCTTCCCAGCCAGCTAGCAGGATCACTTACGGTGCAGGTGCTCGGAAGCATAGTAATACACGTCCTCATAACCCTCATGATAATCCTCTTCCGGACGGTACTTTTTGCCCTTGCGTCTCCTGGACCTCCGGATCTGCTTGACGAAGCCAAGGAAGCGATCCATGCCTGCCCACCGCGTGCAGTCCCAATGACACAGGCGCAGACCGCTGCACTCAGCCAGCGTGTGTGTGTGAAGGTGTGCGTTCTGTTTCACAAAGAGCACGGCTCCGAAAGATCTCAGAAAAAGAGAAAGAACGAGACAGAGGCGGAGAGGGAGAGAAGGAGGGGTAGGGAGTTGCAGGGGGGGGGGAAGCAACGAATAGCAGTCAGCTGGAGAAGATGGGTCAAATATCAGTCTACTCCGGTGCGCTGCTCTCCTCTTAAGAAAACCGAGCGTGGAAGGGTCCTCAGCCATACAACTGAATGGGTCTTTGTGCATGCGTGCACACACGTGTAGGTAAGGAAGAGTGTGGGGTAGGAACAAAAGAGAGAGCGGCAAAAAGAAGAAAAGGGCGGGGGGAAACACACAGGGAAGACACAAAGTTCAAAGGAACCAGCAGCAAGGCGAGGAATCCTTGGGCTATGACTGTCTCATTTTAGAGTGGGAAAAAGGGTAGGGAGTTTGTCTGCCTTTAAAATAAGCATGAGGGTTTATCATCGTAAGAATGACAAACAAAAGAGTTGTGCACGAGTGGGGTGTGGATAGAAACCCTCAAGGGTCTCTCCAGCAATTCCACTGCAAGACAAAAGATAATTCCACTACATTGGAAGGGGTGCTGTGGTCACGTGTAGCTAGCGTGGCACTGACAAAAAGCTGAGAGGATTACAGCAATCTCCAATTCACCAACAACGCAGCCAAGCCAGCCGGTGCTGCCTAGATCAGCGGCTAATAGCATTAATAGGGCTAGAGGACTTGTTAATTGAGCTGTTTGCCAACAATGACACCCAGGCGTGTGTCAGTAACCCATTCATTCAGAAGGGATGTGTGCCGTGTCACCCCAGGGTGATAACAGAACTCCCAAGAGACTCCTGAGACCTGATTCCTATTGTACTGATGTCATTCTACTGCCTTGACTGTTCTAACCTCCCTGTACTTTTCTTCCCAGTACTGGAGATGGACAATCGAATCAAAAACACCCTGTGATTCTTCACCTTATGGAATCTACCATTTTTATATTGCCAAGTCTCACTGTGATTGGATGGCTGAGGTAGATCATCACGATCTAAAACATATCATGGGAGAATAAATCCGTTCACAGAAGGCTCGCTTTTTCTGTGGCGTTGAGTCTTTTCTTTTGTGCAAAGCAGCAGGGGGGGGGGCTTCTTTTGTCTGAGGTTTGTCACACGCACAAGTAAGTAGTAGGAGGTTAAATGCCACTCTGCTGGATCACTCCTTTTCTTATGTCGTGATTTGTATTTAGCAGCTATAGCCAAGTTTGCACACATTAAGGATTACATATGCGTTATTTGGTTTGTCTCTGAGGTTTTGGAGAGAGAGAAAGGAGAAAAAGAGGGTCAGACCAGAGCCATCATCCAGCGGGAAACACACATGGTCTAGACATGTCAAGCATCAGTTTGTACAGGAGACATTCCCATCATTTCCTGTTACTTTTATACTGACAATCTCCGAAAAATACATTTATTATTATTATTACTGTGATTATTCATTCTTTAAATCGCAGCTGTACTGGATCTTACAGCATGATTCTCAAAAAATCCTCACTGAAAAAACAGTCTATTTGTAGATTGACAAAAATCCTTTGAGCAATAAGAAAAAAGTCCATACAAATAAGATTTAAACTTCCTATCAAATAAGACATTGCCTCTCTGATTGTCTACTGATGAGCAGACACATGTTTTCTCATCAGGGAATGGTGCATCCAGGGAATTCACAGCTCCCACAATTTTGAGACTCAGACTTGTTTATCCAATCTGTCTGCCACCTGAGGCAATCAATGCACGTTCAACAGAATCATTATTGTTTCAGGAAATACAAAACTCCAGACGCAATCTAGCTAGCGGGTTGGGTGTTTAATTAGCTCGGTGCTCGCCATACCTGTAATTAGACATCCTCTGTCCACATTGAAAGACTGAGTTTGGATTCAGGGCAGCTGCTCTTCGCAAAACTGCACAACAGAGGCAGTATTCTCAAGCAGGGGCGTATGAATCAACATGAAGAGAGTTCCTTTATAAAATAATTCTCATCTTTTTTGGAGCTTTGCAATCCACGATGCAGTAACTATTACTGTTCATGAGGTAAGTGCATTGTAATTAAGACTATGGCTAGGAGATGGTGTAATTAGGACTAATTTACTATATTTCATAATATTCCATCTGGTACTTTGGAATAAGAGCTGTAATGTGAAGCATCAAGGAGTAATAATGTTGTGATGGTTTGCGCTTGTATGTTATGAGGATTGTGGCAGTGTTCCAGGTGTGAGTCTCTCCTGAGATTGTTTTCAGATAAACCACTGCAGTAAAAGCTAGGCTTTAAACACTGAACCTGTGCCAAGTTCTTAGTGTCTCTGCACATAGTCAGAGCTAAGCATTTGCTGCAGTCACCCTTTCTCCTGTCCAGCTCACAAACCCAAAATATAACTTTGTGTCTCATTTCCTTTTTGGCTCAATTCCATTTGTATGGTAAATGCTGCGGTAGGTGCAGAGCTGCAATGGGAGTCATTTATAATGGCTGCATGACTTCCCTTAAAGGAACAGCTCGCCCAAAAAAATGAAAACTAATTTTTAACGCACACTCATGTCATTCCAAACCATGTCCTTTCACCTTTACTACTTTGTTCATGAATGTGACAAACAGAACTATGTCCAATTTGTAAACGAATTATTCTTTTCAATCAGAATGAAATGGTTTATTCAAGTTCACAAAACTGGTCTAAACAGTTTGTTCACAAATTGGATTGATCAATGTCTCGTCTGATGTTTATATTACAGACCAAATCCTCATTCAAGTCATACAGTATGAAAAACAGAAAGGATATTCTTCAAAATTCACCTTTTTATACTACTGAAGAAAGTCATATAGGTTTGAAATTATGTGAGGGTGAGTAAATGACAAGATTGTCATTGTTAAAAGTGAACTACCTCAGCAGTGGGAGGCAGACTGAAAGTGTGTGCGTATGAGCAATCCAGGCAGAACTTCTTAAAATCCTCACTTGTGCAACCATTTGAGCGTGAACTGCCTGAGGCTTTTTCTGGAACCAGGGCTGTGCCAGTTTGTTGCAATATGGTAGCTCCTCTTTGGAAGCAAGTTCATTGCCTGGGTAGAAAAAAAGGCTGTCCAGACACTACATCTGCTATGAGCAAATGCTTC
This sequence comes from Anabarilius grahami, assembly GCA_003731715.1. Lineage (NCBI taxonomy): Eukaryota > Metazoa > Chordata > Actinopteri > Cypriniformes > Xenocyprididae > Anabarilius > Anabarilius grahami. The sequence continues at coordinate 6,339,701 of RJVU01079805.1, forward strand.
AGATTGTTGAAACAACCTCTCAGTAGAGGCAGTAGGATGCTGACAGGTTAAACGTTTGTGTTTTCAGAGTTATTTGAACTGAGGCATTCAGAAGTCATGCAGGATTGCTGAGTCAAGTGCTTCACAACTTTACAAACAAACCAACCCACACAAACAAAAATTCAGTCTTTTTGAATGTTCTACCTTCTCTCCCATTACCCACAGTCTCCCTCTCATGGCTGAGTGAATCTCTTCCTTTACTAATTCATCACATCTGCAAGGTCTACATTTATTCTGCCCTTAGCAAGTTCCATGAAGTAGTTCTATTTTCATACCTTCTGCTCTAGACTCTTCCTTATTCGAGATGGCAGTTCTGCTCTGAGTGCAGAAGCCAACACTTGACAAAGTCGCTTATGACCTGGAAGGTTGCAAGTTCCATCCTTACAAGGAGGATCAACTTTGCCCATAAGCAACGTACTTCACTCCAAGTTGTTCTGGGGGAGAAAGTTAATTTTTGCAGTTTTATGGTGACATTCAGGAGTGTAAAATTAAACTTTTTGGCAATGACAGGTGATTTTAGAAAGGCTATTATACTAACAACTCAATTGACCATTCGCCGGGAGTTTGATTGACAAGCAATCTAACCAATCAGAACGCAGAATCCGCCATTTTGTCTGACAAAGCAGTCAGGAGTTAGAAGATTAACCTCGGTGGACTTAAACTTGAAAAATGGTGTGTACTGACGTCTTTCCGCGTTTGAAACAACATTCCTTCTCATGTTCATTCAAGTTTATTTGATGCTATAAATGAACTAGTAGGAAGAGATGATCGGTTTACGAGCCTCTTGAGCTGAGGCGCTACAGCAATCTGTCACGACCATGGTCACGACACATTAAAGAGCCACAAAACGGTTTTTATTGTTTGAATTTCTTAAACTACACAGTTTGAAAGCTGGGACTTTGTTTAATATCATAAGTAACCTGCTCTGTCTTGTCTGTCGACGTGTTGTCAGTATCCTCTTTGCTCCGCGATGTATTTTTCACTGCGTGTGGCGCCACAGCGCCACAGCTTGTCGGACAAAGCAACAGTAACTAAGGGGGGTGGGTCTTTGCGAAGGGTCAATTTAAACCATGTATTATGTTATTAGTTACTAATAAAGCTATTGGTCAGCTGGTTAATAAGTTGGATTTTTGTTTAGGCCAGTTTGGAACCAATTTTGGATCTTGACCACACTGTATTAAAGGATTAGTTCACTTTCAAATGAAAATTACCCCAAGTTTTACTCACCCTCAAGCCATCCTAGGTGTATATGACTTTTCTTTCTGATGAATGCAATCTGATATATATTAATAAATATCCTGATGCATCCAATGAGCGATACCAATGAGTATGAAGGTAAAGAAACTGCATCCGTCCATCATAAACGTACTCCACACGGCTCTGGGGGGTTAATAAAGGCCTTCTGAAGCGGAAGGTAACCGGAAGGCAGTCTGATGGAAGCTAGATATTTTGCTTCATACCTTGTTAAATATGGGTATATTTTTTTACACAAACGCATCGATTCACTTCAGAAGGCCTTTATTAACACCCCAGAACAGTGTGGAGTATGTTTATGATGGATGGATGTGGATGGATGCAGTTTCTTCAGCTTCATACTCGTTAGTATCGCTCACTGCCATTATAAAGCTTGGATGAGTCATTTAATAATGTATCTCAGATTGTGTTCATCAGAAAGAAAAAAGTAATATTCACCTAGGATGGCTTGAGGGTGAGTAAAGCTTGGGGTAATTTTCATATGAAAGTGAACTAATCCTTTAAAGTCATGGAAACAATTGTGTGGTAAGGAATAGAGATTCTATACTGTGACTAGAGGAAGGTGACAAAAGTTAGAAATCAAATATGAGTCAGAACAATATGGTATCTCTGAAACAGCCAAAAGCAGCACTAAACCTGGATAAATGTGCCTCCCCCGTCTCAGATTAGATAGTAATGTTATTTACTCATCCACAATGTCTCCACTATAACTGTGAAGGTGGAGCTTGTGGCTTGTACAATTTGAAAGCCTTAGCTTGCCTACCTCAATCTTCCATCATGACAGCCCTGATGTACTGTTATTACAAAGACAGAAGCATTTCAGAGTACAGGCCTGAGCATGGATCAGCAAATGGAAGGGTTAAAGGTCAGGCCTAAATGCTAGCCAAGATGCGAAACATTCCAAGAACTCCATTGACACTCTCATTACCTTAGTACATACTTAATCCTTTGTGTCAGTTCCTTTCCGAGTCTGACGTCAACATAAGATTAGGGGGGACCTCGCAATGGTCTATTATTTTAGTTTGAGATGGTCGGGAAACCTAGAAGTGATCAAAACAAGCCCACAAAATAACTGAAGGGAATTATCTCAGACCTGTTCATGAATGTTAAGAAGTTGGTAAATAGTGCCAGAATGACAAGACTAGAGAGGGAGAGACAGAGTAAAAGCAAAAAAACTAGAATGAAAGTATGCATCTTTAAGTATACCAGTGCTGTCAAGAGAGGGTGGAAGAAGAAAGATCGAAGGATTTATTCTTTCACACCCGCCCTCTGATTCATTTCACGCCCAGACGGTTTATGTTAGCCAAAGCCTTATGGGCTGACACCGGCCTTCATTCAACCTCAAAAGGCAGTGGGCAGAACAAACCAGTGACCTTCCCACCCTCTACTGGGAGTTCTCTAGCACTATAGGAGTAGAGGACAGAAAATTTCATTAAATCATTTAATTCATGTGTGGGTGTCCCCTTTTCATGCATGGAAGGCTAAATCCACTATCAAAGTAAATATGTATTTGATTAACAGAGAAGACTGAAAAGCCAATAAAGTAACATATATATGATCAACAGTTGACCTACAGTATGTATGGGAAATAACAATTGTAGATAGCCAATTTTGTACTTTATAAAGAGGCTGACTCAACTTCTTGTGCTTTATAGCCAAATATAGAATCTACCAGTTCACTAACGCAGCAACAGACTGAGATCAGATTGAGAAAAGAGAGGTGAAAAGAAAACAAAAAGATAAACAAACAGCTCTGGTGTGAGTCTGCAGCAGTTAATACACAAACTTCATGCATCCCAAGGAGGTAGATATCAGTTAACATTCCCATGCAGTCATTCATTTGGCTGATGGTCACTGATAAAACATACTACTTTAAAATAAGTGTTGGGCAGTGTTAACCAGACAAATCCTGATATATCCACAACGATTGGTGTCAGAATACAGTCAAAGGCCACTTAAGAGCTAGTAAAATGTCAATGAAAACGAGTGGGAAAAATACTTGATTCACTAGGGAGAGAATGCATGAGTGCCTGGCCCATCTTTGTGACCTGTCTAGTCTCCTCAGTCAACCCGACTGACAGACATAGAGGAAGTCAACTACACAATGATGACACAAAGAACGCCTCCAACAAAAACTTCACAAAACTGCAATCACCCAGAAAGGGTAAATCTCATGCCCTCTACTTCCATAACAGAACACAATATAAAATATGAATTTTGTGATTAATAGCAATCTTCTTTAAACACTGTTTAAAGAAGGTCACTGTTGGCATATGATGAATCAAAGTGTTACATGTGCCCTGGGTCCGTGCTCTATTTTCATTATATGGACTCCATTTCCCACAATTCCTCACCTAGGAACCAATCATGCACTCACACCTGTTTCCCATCAGTGACCCTTTATAAGCTGCACTCAAACACACATACATTGCTGAGTATTGTGTAGCCTTTGTTCTACCTTGTCTCCGTGTTCCTTGTCTTTACCTAGCCTTGCCTGTGTTTTGACCCTGGATTGTTTCCTTGTTTGATGATCGTTTGCTGCCTGCCTTGACCATAGCCTGTGTTTGGATTACTCTTTTGCCTTGCTTTTCCTGTATCTGTTTGCTGGTGTATGACCTACTGCCTGTACGACTACGCTCTCCTGTAATTAAAGCCTGCTTGTGGATCTCCAACTCTGTTGCCCCGTCCCGTACGTTACACAAAGATTGCTAAAGTCAACAGATTTTACTAATAGACCTACAAATCTCTGTGTAAAAATAAAATAAAGATGCTGCCATCTTTCTAAAGTCATTTTTACACACCTCAACTGGGGTGGCTCCAAATCTCAGGTGAAAATTGTCATTTTGACCCCCCTCTACAAAATAGAGGATTACTCATTAAATATATATCTGTGTCATTTAATATTTTGGCTTTCGTCACTGCTTATGTTGGTCATTCTACAGAAAAAAATATAAACAAAATCAAAAATTTGAGCAGGGAAAGTTTCTAAAATATGGTTGATTTGACACGGAATGACCCAACAGTAAATGTTGAATACAAACATGGTATGTTAACTTGTAATGGTCTAAAATATTTGGAAATGTGCAAATGTGAATGTAAAGTGAATCTGGCAATTATGTAATGAAACAGGCCATTGTGTACATTAAATATTTCCAAATAAATCAATACCAAATATAAATCAGAAGTGAACCCAGCATTGAACCCATTTGTGAACTGAATTGAATCAGAAAATCAGTGACAATGCACAGCCTGCCTAACAGAGAGACTGGGTGAGCCAAATATATCCAGTAAACAGTGTTGGATTCATTTCATAGTGGGAATCCTTTATTGATAGCAGTCACGTGAAAGGCGTTCACTGCAGAAACTCATTTTAAAGATGTATGTGAAAAAAGGCTGAGAGGGAGCATACAGATGGTGACGACTCTGAATAAAACATGAGGGGAGAGTGACACAGACTGCTAAAAATCACATTCGGATCAGAGCACAAATTCAGCATGTCACAAACTGCATTTCCAAAAGCAACAACGTCAAGTGAAAGTGTCCAAATCCTGCTTGGGACATCTCGGCTGACCCAGGCTGACCTCAGGGTCTCAGATGCCAGTTTTGTCCCCTGAACCAGTCAACCTTTTCAACCGCCATCAAACAACTGCCAGCACTGTGCTATAACTGTGAGCGTGTGTACTTCTACAACACATCCTGTAGGCACTCATTCCCTAGGCACCCCCCGTGTGTCATTCCTGACAGAGGGAGAAATCTTCCGCCAGCCTTGACAGACATGTCCACATTATTAATGTACGTGACATGACTTCAAATGGAGCCAATTGTTTTCTTCAAGCCTGTCAGCGACAACACAAAATTCAGCATGGTATGTGGCAAAAAATGAGCCGAAGGAGTTTTGAAGGGTTTTTTTGTTTTTTACAAATTTAACTAAGATGGTATCTTAACCTTGTACATAGACCAAAAAACAAAAAAAACAAAAAAAAAACGTGTGAACAGCCCCTTACAAAACACAAGAATGAAGGTGGAAAGACATTTTTTTGATTATTTAAATTGACCAAATTTTGCAATGTCCTTCAGAGAAACTGAGGAGAGATGATTCTACATACAGCTGGATTGAATAAATATGCTTGCTGTTGTTCATTACCTTACACACCCTTGCTCACAGCAGACTTTAAGCGCTCCACAACAGGCAGAGGCATCTGATTAACTGTTTTATTGTGCATGAAGCCTCCGTGAGCTCTTTGGGAAAGGCTCCAATTGCCAAAAGTGCCATTTTGTTGAGTGACAGTTAACATTTTCTCCAATTCGTAGGTCGCTCACACTGTACCTGGACTGACTTCACGGTCCAAAACCTAGATTCATTTTTGCAGGCCACGTTTCAAATGAGAAGTGTGACTCTCTCAGACTGTACAGACTGTATGCATTTCTGAAAGTTTGACAAATGTGTCTGGCAATTACAAAAAGACAATTTTTTTGGAGTACTGTATTGCAAACAAATCAATTATCACTGATAATGATTTTCATAAAAATACAAATTCTACATATTTTTTTATCTCAAATTAAAAATAAGACTAAAATACATCATTTGAAATGCTACAAGTGAAGGCATCACAACATTATAATGCACAGCATGAAAAAAGGATTTGCCAAGACATTTAAAGGTGTGGTTGATTAAGATTTCACTTTTTTAACTCTAGTTAGTGTGTAATTTTGCTGTTTGAGCATAAACAACATCTGCAAAGTTACGACGCTCGAAGTTCAATGTAAAGGGAGATATTTTATTTTACAGAAATGCCACAAGTGGCTGGTAGGGACTACAACGAGCATCACTAACCATAAAATTTACATAAACCCTGCCCCAGAGAACACGCAACAAAGGGGGCAAGAACAATGCAAGGCTGAACACCGTTACTGACAATCGTCATTTTGGCTGCGTGAGATTCTCCAGCTTTGTTGTTGTTGAGCAACCAAAGCGTGAGCTGTTAAAGTTCCAGCCTCTTTTGGAAAGTGGGCTGGGAGCAGCTGCTCATTTGCATTTAAAGGGACACACAAAAACGGTGTGTTTTTGCTCATACCCAAATAGTGGCAAATTTGACAAGCTATAATAAATGATCTGTGGGGTATTTTGAGCTGAAACTTCACAGACACATTCTGGGGACACCAGAGACTTATATTACATCTTGTAAAAGGGGCATTATAGGTCCCCTTTTACAGCGTTATTAATGTTTTTTAGATTCAACTTTAAGTGAGTATTTGATCTAAATGTGCATGCTCGTTGCTCCTATTTATACAGTTTTTAAAATTGATATTAGCATCTAATATCAACGAATTTATTAAAATAAAATATTTTTACCTCAAGATCCTGAAAAAAAAAATAAATAAATAAAAATAATCACGTCATACATTTGCTAGCAGAGTCTCATGTCTGAATGGCTATGGAGGATAACAGTGTCTAGACACTGGCCTGCTTTCTTCAGACAACACTACTACTATAAAAGCATCACATGACTTATATATAAAGCTAGCACAGACGGTAGTATTTCTCCCTTGGGAAAGATGTTGTCATCTCGAAGACATTAAGTCTTCATGTGGCACACTGTCTTTGAATCATGAGGAATGTGTTTGTGACGCGATGCCCTGTAGGCCACCAGTTTCGTCTGCCGCAGTAAACACAATCATTCCTCTGTCTGAGGATCATGCCATCGCCGCGATCTGTCTTCGGCTGTTTCGCCAATATATCGATTCGACATAACCTGCTTAATGGAGTGTGATGCGGCTCAAGCGCCACTGGGGAGTAAGAAAAATTACAAGCACCTCAGATGTCTCTTGATTTTATTTTATGTTAAATTAAAACCACACAGCAATACTACATCTCATCTGCTTTTTTCTTCAACCCCAGTTATCGTTCTGAAGATATAAAAGATGTGAAGATGTAAATGCGATGATTTGCCAGAATATAAAGTGACTCTGCTGCAGGCATCTGCTGCAGTGTGAAAAGGGAAAAATAACACCTCTGCTGCTGGTGGGTCTAAAAATATGTGTTCACAATCATAATAGACCTCTTGTTAGTTCATGTTATTGTACCATATACTTGCAGATTAATACACTGATGACTACAGGGGCTATGAGTGACAAACCGGTGTGAACATGCCATAATATACAAGCTTAAAACAGGTAAACAACATGCAGCAACCAACTGCTTACTGAAAGGGAAATCTGTATGTATTTCCTCTGTAGAACACAAATTTCTCAGTGTTGTTTTGTTCATACAATGAAAGTCAATAGAGTCCAGTATTGTTTTTGGACCTCATTGACTTTCATTGCATGGACAAAAGGAAAAAAATCTTTTGTGTTCTGCTGAAGAAAAAGTCACATGGGTTTGTAATGACTTGATAACTTTTATTTGGGGGGCGGGGAAGGCTTACATACAGCATGTCGTGTTTAAGACAGCATGTCTTGTCACAAAACAATTCTAAAAACATCTTAATTATGGATGCCCTGATCAGGATTTTTGCAGCTGATATGACGACTGATTTCTTGTCATCATGATCGGCCAATACCCATCCCGATACATATCATCCAAGCTTTATAGGTATCAGGTGTAAGTATATTTATAGGTAAGCTTTTCAAGGTATTAGGGCAGGGATAATATATTGATGCATCGCGATTCGCGGATCGATTCTGATATTTTCCAAATACATCGCAAATCGATTCTGAGCTTAGTTTTTAAAAGCAGCTCTAGGCTATTTTTTTAACCACATGCTCAAATGCTCACGAAGAAGAGCGCTCATGTTTTTGGCTGAGTCTGGGAATGTATTTGCACCTCAGAATGCTTTTATGACACAAGATGAATTAAAACAGCCCACTGTAACAGCCTTGTAATTCGTTTCAATCTTTTCAAACTTTATGAATGATTATTTTATAGAAGGTTCAAGTGGTGTGTGTGAAGAAACTGGAATCAAGCAGAGTACAGGTGTTTCTAAAGCACGCAGTGCCATCTGCTGTTAAAAACTAAGATCAGAATCGATTTGAGAGAGAATCGCAATACATACAGAAAATATCAGAATCGATCCAGAATCAATTCTCGATTCGTGATGCATCGTTGTACCACCCCAGCCCTACAAGGTATCATCAAGTATTTGGTATCATTTCACTGAAAACCTTCCAAATTTTGAAGAAAATAGATTTTGATCATGTTTGGTGTTCTTACTTTACAACACTGCTGAGAAAAAAAACAAAAAAAGTGATGCAATTTATTGATTTATTTTGTTATTATTCATGCTTGATGTGATGACTTTTAGAAAGTATATATGAGAGGTCATAAAATCAAGTTTGGGCTTCACAATCAATGTCTACTGCATCTGGACCAAATTTTGTGTTGATATCTCAAAGCAATCAAAAGTTACGGCATTTGGATCCATGGTAGACTTTTTATCAAAAGTCCAAAAACATCTTCAAACAAGTGATCTGAGTGTTTTACTGAACAAACGCCACAAAGCAATAAAATATTTATAATCACATAGAATAAGTATCCAGTAATATGATCCTGGTTGATGAGTGATGATCTTCCAGGGCTGTTTCAGCTGTGCGCTCCTATTTTTATGGTGCACGGTAAATCAAGACCTGTCAATCTGAGCAATCGATCCAATCCAAGCATGCTCAAACTGTATAAACAGTGTCCAGTTAGTCTCGACACATTGTCCCATACCGACCACACCCGAGATCCAATTTACACTGGTTGAACTTTCAAATGACGTTGGAAAACACTACGTCATGATCACGAGTCCTATAGCTTTAGCCAAGCAGCATGTCATGTCACTCCTTGAGGATTTCCTCAAGATCTCCACATCATGTTATGTTGTGTGTGAGTTTGTTTGAATTGAGACAATCTGCTCTAAATAAAGATGAGTTATTTACAATGGTTTACTAATGATACACGTAGTTACAATGCAGAACTTGGCACAAAAGCCGTATCTGTATACTGTTTACATGCGCGTCTGTTGTGACTTTTTATGGTTTTACGTCACAAAAATGCGATCGGTTCGTGATATTGGCCAAATTTAGTTACTCTGATCGAGTCATAGAATGTGAATTTGTTATTGGTCGATACCGATCTGTGGCCGATCAATCAGATCATCCCTAATGAGTATGAATCCTGGCCAATGGAAAAAACACAGTCATCCATTTCCTCTCCTTGCCTGATTAAATTTGGTCATTACCCCATCTTTTAAATAGAAGAGCTGCAGTTGCTCATTGAACAGCCATAGCTGTTCAGTGTTCACCTAAATTTCAACTTATTATTAGTTAGTAACATTAGTAATATAATCTAGTTATGCTGAGGAGGATTTTTAAGAATGAATTGCAGCCATGGAATATGTTCAAAAATATGGATTCAATTTCAGTGCGTCATTTAAACATTTATTTTTGTGTGTACATTTGATGTGTTCAAATGTCTGTATATAGTTCTATGCGGGTAGTGAACGAAAGGAAACAATCTCAGCTTTAGTCCAGCATGCCTTTCTTTACTTTGAACTTGGGATGCAATCTGACTTCCAATACGGTTCAAACAATCCTATTAACCACAGCCGAGCGAAGCTGTTCTTACAATCAATTAAGGTGAAGGGAACTCATCCAGGGCATCTTCCTAGATTTAACATGGACCAGCATGCTGGTGGACATCCTATAATATAATTTCCATCTTTGTTATAGAACTGAGCAGATTTCCAACAAGTTCAGATCAAGTGCATTGACCATGAAAAATGGCACGCATGACTGGCTAGACAGCCCTGTGGACCACAACAGTAAAATATTTGCTAAATGCACACACTGCTAAAAGCAGTGATAAAAAAGCACACACAGACAATATTTGTAAAGTCAAATTTGATCCTAATCCTGTTTATGGCATGAAATGTACCAACTGATGTCAGGTGAACACTGTGTCTGCCAGTCTGAAGAACAATTATATTACACCAAACTGTAATCGTGCTCCCAGAACAAGAGCCGTTTCACAAATGTCACGTTGGACATTTCATTGGGGCAGATTTTCACATAATGCCAAAACAATGCTTAGATTTTTTTTAAAAACAAATGTGTCTATAAAAGGACACAGACTTCTAGGGCTGGGACAATACATTGAATCTCGATGCACAATATGAAGAATCTGGAGCGATTCTGATATTTTCCGATGTATCGTGATTCTCTCTCTAATCGATTCTGAGCCTAGTTTTTAAACAGCAGATGGCACTCGTACACTGCCTGCTTCCAGTTCCTTTACACACACCACTTAAACATTAAATAATCATTCATAAAGTTCGAAAAGGCTGAAGCGAATTACAAATCTCGCATCATAAAAGCATTCTGAGCAGAGGTGCAACTATATTTAACCACTTAAATGTCTCAGCCAAACGCACGAGCGCTGTCCAGCATTTGAGAGTGTGCGGTTAAAAATTAGCCTAGAGCGCCATCTGCTGTTAAAACTAAGCTCAGAATCGATTCGAGAGAGAAAATAAAAAATTAAAAATTAGCCTAGAGCGCCATCTGCTGTTAAAACTAAGCTCAGAATCGATTCGAGAGAGAAAATAAAAAATAAAAAATTATCCTAGAGCGCCATCTGCTGTTAAAACTAAGCTCAGAATCGATTCGAGAGAGAAAATCCGCTCTAGGCTAATAAAAATTAGCCTAGAGCGCCATCTGCTGTTAAAACTAAGCTCAGAATCGATTCGAGAGAGAAAATATCAGGATCGATCCAGATTCATTGTATTGATCGATAATCGATGTATCGTCCCAGCCCTACAGACTTCCAAATCCACCCTTGGAAGCGTGACAACTAGCCCCAGCATCCCCTACAACATAAGATGAGATCTGATACCACCTTTATCTTAAAGGTGCAATATGTAAGATTTTCTGTCCGCTAGAGGTCACTAGAGGTCTATTCAAAACAAATGCGTAGCTCAGTGACGCCAAGTTTGAGCGTGGAATCTTGGGACATGTGGTCTTCACCTCACAGCCGGTGTAAAATAATTTTTGGTAGTACTCGGGAAGAAATCATGTTCATGGATGTGATTATTAACATTACTGTAGTATGAAGCAGAGCAGGAACGAGTGTTGTGGGAGCTGAACGAGGCCGCTGGAGTGACTTTTATTATGCCACAGTCGCCGGCGCTGCTTCCGCTTTTCCTTTCATGAGTATGGGGTAACGCAGCTCTGTTTATCATATTAGATACATTTGAGTGTGTTGAAAATGTTATAATGTTACTTTGTGCGTTCGCTCGGTGGCTGCTCTGAGACACTTGTTGCACATTGCAGTAAGCTAGATCGATTTTAGAATATCATATTAATAAATGCTGAATGGCTTGTGTTGATAAATGGCATGCAATTAATTTTAAAACGTATTGTATGATGGAGAAAATGCTGTATTACTGCATGGTAAAGCATGGTACTTGCAAAAAAGTCAAGAAAATTAGATTTAAACAATAAGACTAAACGTGTTGAGCTATATAACAATAATTAGTTTTCTGTCTATAAATGTATCAAACATATATCTTGTCTATTAAAACATGTAAATATTAAAGCGTCTTTGGTGTTTCCATGGTTTCTACAAAATAAAACCGGAAACCGAGGGTAACGCGGGTATGACGCAATTGACAGGCGACTCCTCACACGTCCCGGAGCCTTGGTTAAAATTGCAATTTACAAATAGTTGCAAAAAGTGAACAAAATATATAACACTGGCCTAGTGGTTTTTGGATATTTTATTGAAAAATTCTTACATATTGCACCTTTAAAGCCAAGCAGTACAGAGCCACTTTCAAGGAGAACTAAAACTGTTAATTTTAATGATGACAGGCTCAGAGAGCACACTAATAAAAGCCACTACCAAGAATGTGTGAATATAAATAAAAAGCCCCATCGCTGGCCAGAACCAATCAAAATCCAAGAGATCTCCATGCAAGTCTGTTTCTCACTTTATAAAATGGTGGCAAGGACATTATAAAAGCCTCAAATCAATGAAACATTAAAAGGCATGGTATTGGTGAGCACTTTACTGAGATAACCTTGAAATCTACAAGGACAAGAAACAGAAACCTTTTTCAGGTGACTTGCACCAGGCTGCATTAGAGAAACTTTATCACCGGCATCTAGACATTGACTGAAATACAGGACAGGGTCCCTGAGAATAAAAGTCAAAACTGTTCAGTGTAAAAGCCTCCTCAACTTAGGAAAGTGAGAACACTGCATAGATCCTTCACACTGCCAAACATTTAGCCACCGTTCCTGACGGATCATATATTAGAGCTCATAATTGCTCACTTGTTTCCTTACTCAGCTGGCTCTGATTTCTAACACTTAAAATAAAAAAAACTCCCAGCACTCAATATGCCAAAATCAGCTGGATGCCATGAGTCAGACACTATCATTTTAACAGTTACAGCAATGGAAGTCAAAATTCTTTTGAGATTATGAAGAAATCACTCAGTGGATAAAAATAATATGAAATGCTGTGAAAAAGATTGTAAACACAACTGCAAAATGATATCTATTATTAAATCAAAAGTTTGTCTAGATGGTGGACCAGCATGGCATATCCAAAATGTATCTGGTGAAGCTGGTTGACCAAAGAAGTCTTGCTGGTTAAGGTAGATAAGCAGCAGTGATTGCATTTAGTATAAGAATAAAAGGTCTTGAAATCACTAGCAAGGTGCATTAGAGATAAAGCCTGTTTGAATCATACAGGTTGGAAAGTGATACGCTAGCTCAGAAAGATAAATTTGCTCCTTTTATGGTTGCAAGTACACTGATCAAATCAGGAGCTGAGTATTACTGCAGCAGTACGCAATCATACCTCAGACACTTGAATCTGGCCAATGCCTAGACTTTTGGAAGGACTAGAAATGAAATGGAGAGAAGAAAGAAATTGAAATATATACGTTCTGTGGGAGCTGAAAGAAAAACACACTTCAAGAAATAAGACAAATATCATAAAAGAATATCGCTTTAGACATAACTCATAGGGAGCTTTTTAGAACACGTTCCTTTGTTGAACTGAATAAAAATGGCAAAGAGGTCTGTGTGTGGTTCTTGTCATTGGCAAATTTACTGCATGTATTTATTTATTTACCGCCTACAGGAATCTTAATGATATTTAAGACCTTTCTGAGATGTAAATATGCTGTGAATCACAGCACACAGCAGGATAAGTGATATGATTGGGTAGCACATAATGAATATTTATGAAAATATACATAAGTGTTGTTAGAGAAAAGTGCTATATGTTTGAAAGCATGAATATATCAGTTTGCGTTTGTGTGTGGGAGATCATATCACCTCTACCATGGAAACAGCATATACAGTAGCTATAAGACAAAATATAAAACCTGCATAATTTTACCATAACAATGTAAAAGATAAACAGTCAGCTGGTTATTATTACAACATAAAAATCAATTACACAAATCATTTTGAATCACTGTTAAGGGGTTTGACAATGACCCTATGGACACATATACAACTAGTAACTAAATAAATGGACAAATGAAATATTGATTTCAGTTCAAATAATTATACTGTGTGAGAACTGTGCGAGTAAAATATACAGTGAAATGGTATTACTAGTAAATGTGAAAATACAGTACACAAAAGTTGAGTAAATGAGCAGCCGTTTACAATGCTAGCTATCCCGCAATTCATTCTGTTAGATAGACCCAGGTATCCTCATACTAGAGGCCTAGAAATGTCACAGTAGGTGAAAAGTGCCCTAAAAGCACAAAAGGGCTTTTGGGTTTAAACAGAACTGTTAAAAGGCCAGTGGAGGTTGAGCCAGCAGCCGTTGGAGGTGTAAGTGTGTGTTTCTTGTGTTAAACGTTACACTCCAGGTCTCCCTGCACATGCTAGGCCGGCGGAGTCGTCGTTAACCTTGCAGTTGACCCTTCTCTGGCAGGAGATGAGACGAGGAGCCTCTCTGTAGGTCAGTGTGTAACACATGACTCCCTGAAGGGTCTTATGTCCTCTAGGTTACTTCACACAGAGGCTCTGTAGCTCTGTAGGACCAGATAAGGATGGATGTGCACAGTTTGCGCGTAATGTGTGTGGAATTGAAACCTCACTGGTTTCTGACAAAACAAGAAACCAACTACTGGAGAGAAAATCCAATTAGGAGTCCACATTTGAGCATTAGCTTGTTTTGAAAACTACAAATCAAAAGTCTGTATGACACTTTATTGCCCATGACCAAAAAAAACCCCCAAAAAACCCTTTTGATTTAAAATGCTGTGCTTAAATGCTTTCAGTTAGTTTTGCAGATAAAGTATTATTTATGTCTGCATTTTAATTTATACACAAATATTTATATTTAAAATAGCACAAACAAAAAGCTGGAAAATAAAATAAAAAATAATGTAATATAATAAAAAAATAAATGAAATGAAATATATTAAACTATAATAAAATAAAACAAAAAA
>RJVU01079805.1:6354597-6378470 GCA_003731715.1 Anabarilius grahami
TGTTAATGACGTACCATGGTATCAACACCTGATATAAATCACGGTACCATGGTACCACCACAGTATGTTATTTATAAAGGGCTTTCAGAGTGTTTCAGGTGAGTTTCAGTAAATCTCACAGAGCTTTTAGATAATTTATTTATGTCTGCATTTTAAGTTATACACAAATATTTGTATAGAAATAAAACAAACAAAAAGCTGAAAAATAAAATAAAATAAAAACAATATAAAAACTAAATAATAATATAAAAAATAAATAAAATAAAATATATTAAAATATAATAAAAATATAATATAATAAAAAATAAAATAAAATATATTAAAATATAATAAATAAAACTAAATAAATATTTTAGTTTTACTAAAATTAAAATAAAATAAAAATTCAATAAAATGTAAATAAATGAATTTAATACATAATTCAAATAAATACAAAAACATTAACACCTGATATAATCACCACAGTATGTTATTTATAAAGGGCTTTCAGAGTGTTTCAGGTAAGTTTCACAGAATCTCATTCTTTTAAAAACGAAGAGTATTAAATGATATGATTGTAACACACTGCAATTTGCCTGTGTTCCAGGCTGCTTGCTCGTGAAAGGATTTGTTTGCCGTGACAGCCAAAGAGTCTGGCAGGCATTTTCTCTTATCTGTGGCCACAGGTACGAACACGGGCAGCCCTAGGACTGGGGAAGCTGTTCTGCCTTGGAACATTTATCATTTTAGGAGATATGCTCTAGTGAACCCACTCTTATTGTTTGCCCAGTGGCCATGGCAGAAGGTTTGGTGTTCAGTGGGGAGAAAAACATACAAACAATATGACATTTGGTGACAGGAAAAATAGGCAGACCTAGAGCAGATAGTAAAAACAGGCCCCAGGTATTGTCTCAGCTGCCCTCAATAAGCTCTAAACATTTTCTGACAAATCACAGCAACACTTCAATATTGCATTACTCAGTCGTTCTCATTAAAAATTAATTGTTGGGGTCTTTTATATGGAGGTCTGGGACACGTTTTGGCAAACAAAATGTTCTCCTTCCTGACATGTATATGACAGCCAGTGTCACTTCCAAGGTGGCAACATGGGAGTTTGAGTGACTGAAAGTATATTGTACAAAATCTATTTGTGCTCATTCGGTCCAAAACACTATATAACAGTAACGCAATAGTACTGAAACAAGTGTGGTCAGAAGCCTGAGGCTTAAAGCTGAAGAGACGTCTGTTCAAACCTTCAAACTATAGCCAGTTTTTTTTTTTTTTTTTTTAAAGTTGAGCAGTTCACAGATGAACAGCCTTTTTTTGTTTTGCAAATCACATGCATATTCATTTTCCTGTCAGAGAATAATTTGTTTCACATCAGTACTCTAAGATGCATTTCTGCTCATTCATTAGAGATAAATGCTTCATTGTGTTTCTTTCTTTTTTAGTGTTAAATAGCATCAGCACAATAGCCAGGTTTCATCCATGTATTTTTATTCAAATTTTGGGATATCACATAAAAAAAGATGGTGGATGGAAACAGAGTAACATTTTGCAGGATTAAAACGTAAGACATGAAAGAATCTATTAAAGAAATATTTCGACTTTTCATCTGACTTTCCCTTTAAATCATTAGTTGTGGTCGACATCAAAAACGTCACCACGAAAAGCATTAAAGGGGTGGTTCAGTGTTTTTTTTCTAGGCTTGATTGTGTTTTTGGGGCGCAGTTTACATGTCTTAATGCTTTGTTTTTAAAAAAAAGCTGTACTTTTCATATATTTTACCTTTATTCTACACCTCTGTTTCCACTGTCATATGAACGGCTCGTTTGACTTCCTGGGTCTATGAAGCCACTCCCTACAAAATACGCAATGTGCTCAGATTGGTTAGCAGGTTGGTAGCTGGCCCAGTGTATCGTGATTTGCTGAAGCGTCCGGAAACGCCGCGCCCCTTACCATTCGTTGCTTCAGTGGAAATGTAAATAGTGGCATCTATATTGCTGTATCAAATTGAGCCCGAATCTGACCCATATGAAGAGGGTCAAGCAGAACCTCTGCAATCGCGGCTTTTAAAGGACGTTTTTGAAGGTATTTCATTTTTTTATTTGTGTCAAAGTGTTTAGATATGCTGTCACTGCTGTTTGTTAGCTTTTAATATACAGTTTTATCCTGATTAAAGCTTTACTGTAGCCGAATACATGACTGAGTAGTAGCATTTTTGTAAAGGTAGCGTTTAATTTATAGCATGAACAACTGTTTGTCTATGAACATAGAAGTTTGTAGAATTTAGCTAACTGGCTAGCGAAGCAAAAACGCATTGGTCTTTGTTTACGTCCTTGATGCAACCAAAAATAGCAACAGAACTATACAATTAAAAGACATGTACAAACAATAAAACGTACTTACAGTTTGAAGCCAATAAACAGCAGCTTTTGCTTTTAAAGTGGGAACTGCTTCATCTTTCAGTAAAGGGCTTTGTGAAAATCCAGCATTGAACTCGTGTAGATTCTGGAAGCTGTCTTCAGCACCGCATCCAGTGACAATATCACAGAATATAATGGGTTCTATTATCTTTTGACGCGTCGCTCGCGTCTGGTGTACACAACTCTTCCGCTTCCATTATACTGTGCCACATGGCCTCGCCCACTTTGTTGCGTGTTCCCGGGGGTGTGTTTTGCAGGGTTTATGATATTACCAACCCGGGAAGAAGCTTGTTGTAGTCCAAACTGGTCGTTTTTGTAGGCATTAAACTGCTATAACTTTAAAAGACAATATCTCCGTTTGCATTGAACTTTCAGAACTGTAACTTTGCAGATACCGTTTATGCTCAAGCAGCAACATTACACACTAACTAAAGTTAAAAAGGTGAAATCGCAACGAACCACCCCTTTAAGCATTCATTTTGGACTGTGGGTACATTATTGATCAAGATCCAAGCTTTGTCTGCAGCATCCTCTGCCCATTTATACAGCTGCTGCTCCATGTGGAACACTGAGGGAGAATCACATGGGAAGCCAGTCACTAAACCCTTCCCCCCAGTACACCCAACAAGACCAAGGACTCCAGCATCAGCATTAGACTGTATCATCGTCTGTTCCACATGCCCTACTTACTGATTCAATATGCACGAGCACACAGACACACATACACATACTGTCCATATTATCATATTACATGCTCTGCCTCAGCAACCTGGAATATGGAGCATCTCCGCCACATGCTGCACCATCTGACTCGGTGGTGGTTAGTGTGTAGAGATTGATGGGATCATGATTTTTTTTTGTTGGGGCACACATAAGTGCCATGCCAAATTACAGCATAGGATATGACATGGTGTGACAAATGCCTTTTAACAGGATTGCTACATTTCACCATGACGTGATCCAGCTGTTAAAGACAAGTGTCTCTAGTTCATACAGGTGGATTGCAAACATCAACTCTCAACCTCTGATCTCTCCTGAAAGCCATGAAAACCTGTTTTCTTACTGGCTTGTACAGGCAGAAAGACAACTTCTGAGAAATGTGTCACACTTTTCTAAGGACAAACTTTTCGATGGATGGATGGATGGATGGAATTGGACAGAAGAATAGACATACCAACGGATGGACAAATGGATGGATGGAAGGACAAATAGATGGATGGATAGAAGGACAAACAGATGGAAGGACGAATGGAAGGACGGACGGATGGATACAATTGGACAGGAGAAAAGACATATACCGACGGATGGACAAATGGATGGATGGAAGGACAGATGGATGGATGGATGGATGGATGGATGGAAGGACAGATGGATGGATGGATGGATGGAAGGAAGGACAGAAGGATGGATGGATGGAAGGACAGATGGATGGAGGAATGGAAGGACAGATGGATGGATGGATGGAAGGACAGATGGATGGATGGATGGATGGATGGACGGACGGACGAACGGATGGTTGAATGGATGGATTCAATTGGACAGAAGAATAGATGAATACCGATGGATGGACAAATGGATGAATGGTGGAACGAACGGATGGATGGATAGATGGATGGATGGATGGAATTGGACAGAAGAATAAACATACTAACGTATGGATAAATGGATGGATGGAAAGATGAACAGATGGATGGAAGGACAAACAGATGGAAGGACGGACGGACGGATACAATTGGACATAAGGATAGACATACCGACAAATGGACAAATGGATGGATGGAAGGACGAACGAACGGTTGGATGGACGAATGGATGGATGGATGAACGGATGAACGGACGAACAGATGGAAGGATAAACAGTTGGTTCTTTGATTGGTTGAACAGATACAATTGGATAATTGGACAGAAGAATAGACCTATACAGACAGATGGACAAATAGATGGATGGAAGGATGAATGGATGGAAGTAAAAAACAGCTGTACAGTTTGAAGCAATTTGTTTGGAAGCAATGCAAATGGCATTTAAAATGTATACTCTTTGTTTTACTACATACTATATAGACTTTGTTCTAATAAATAGTATGTTAATTGAAACAGTATATTGGCTGAAAGTGTAATGTAATTAGAACCCAGAAACTGTGTAAACCTCAAATGGAAGTAGAACATGATTTACATTGGACTAAAAACCCAAACCCAGAGAGAGGACTTTGCCTTATTTCAGAATTCAACCACACGCTGCTGCCTCATTTAATATTCGAGCCGTTGCAATAGTCACATTTAATCACTCGCTTAAACAGTCTCAGAAATAACGTAATGGATAAACAAACATTACTGGCTGCTATCGCAAAGTACATTAGAAAAACTTGAGCTTAATGAGAGACGTTAATGCTCATGAGTTTGTACTAATAGACATGATAACAGTTTCATGGAATACTGCAGGAGTTAAATAGATTTGGAAGAGCTTCCCCAAGATTATTAAATAAAGAACTACTGGAGGCCTACAGTGACACATGGCCTAGAAAAACGTTCAAATGGAAAACAATACGCAGGTTGGGTTTTAATAGATCCTAGAGTGCTTTCTCTCAGATGGAAGGGAATCCCTCTGTCCATAAATTTAAAGTAATCTTTCCAGTACAGACTGGTCAATACAAATCACATTTCCAACAAAAACACTCTTGCCAAGCATTTATATTTCCAAGCCTCTCTCATTTCATGATTATTTAATTGCTAATATAACAAGTCTCTATGCTTATCTCCTTTACGTCATCCACAAACTGCAAAAGAAGATGCGTAACACGGGGCTGTACTTGCACAAAATTACTGCACAGTCAGTGCATGAATATTAAACATTATGCATTTCTTTGTAACCTTCAGGGACCATCCAGTCAAATAATTTTAATCTTTCTACTATGATGAATGGATGCTTCATGAATATTTATTAAAATGCCAGCTGATTAAACATCTCATTATGATTAATATTCATGAGAAAAGTCTGTAAAAATGACATAATACATATATCTCCAATAAAAAGGTAAAAATAGATATAGTTATAAAAGTTTAAAAATATTTAAAGCATATTTCAACATACTACTGATCTGTGAATCATTATATAATGGATGTTAATGACTAATGGAAGTTATAGTGTTATGTGATACAAAAGTTAAAGGGTCTGTCATTTTTTGCTCACCTTTATGTCATTCCAAACCAATAAGACTTTCGTTCATCTTCGGAACACAAATAAAAAAATTTGTAAAACTAATCCATGTGAATAGAACAGTTTAGTCCAAATTTTCTGAAGAGACACGATTGCTTTATATGATGCACAGATTGAATTTAGGCTTTTATAGACAAATCCCATATCAAATAACCCTATCTTGTTTCTGAATTCTGTACAAATTCTTAATTAAGTTTTTAAATGCATACCTCTGCATATTTGTGTTGTATTGTGACACATTATCATTACAGTCTGAACTTCGACAGCACACACAAAGAAAGTCCTGCAATGATATCCTGCATAATGGAGGAACACAGAGGCAGCTTTTAACAGAAATCCTTTATTTCTATTTAGACTCAGAAGCGAAAGAGCTTTGAAGCGGAATAAACAAGATTTCGATTCTCCTCTGTCTCCCCCACTCTCTTTCTCCTGAAAATACCACTTCCTCTGAGGAGGGGTAATCACAGAGGAACATGCGCTCAGATCCCCTCTCCATCACAAAAGCTCTTTGCCTGTTAAAGAAAAATTAACAGTGGGCTACAAAATGAAGCATGTTTTCTGCAGCATACTATTTACATACACTGTACATTATATACATGTATACAAAGACAAGAGACTTCCATAAATATCAAAGAGAAGCGTTTTTACTGTGCATCTCACCATGTTAATATTGCTACAATGCTGATTTTAATAAATATATCCTTTAAATACACACTACAGTTCTTTCTCCAAAGCTTAGCATAAAGTTCATGTGGTGAATCTCACAGTTTGCACTGAACTCATCAATATTCACAGGTATTTTTTTGAGCGATGGAAATTTGATTTGCGATTTATGCGATAGCAGTTTGAGAGGGTCAAATCAAATGTTGATCCTCAGCAAACAAAGAAATTAATTTGGACTAGAACGCTGCATTCATCACTGTGATAAAAATCTGCTGACTGAACACATGCAGTTACCTCAGGCTGAAGCTACAATTCACTGCATACGCATGCAAAGGAAAAGTTTTGAGGTCAAAAATACTCATTTGAGGACACTGCTGATCTAAAAGAATGATGTAAAGGTCTCAGATTAGACTGATGATTAATTCAAAACACCAAACAAGACACTTATGTTAACTCTTTCTGCACCATTAACAGAATTTTCCATCATTTATGAGGCAACGCTTTCCTGCCATTGATGGATTTTTCTGTTTTTTTCACTGTTTTTTCAATCTTATACGGTAGGGGGCGCTATTACGCATCTTCTGAAAGAGTACTGAATCTCCTGATCAAAACAGGCAAAAAAGCAGAAACAAGCGATAAAAGCATTGCTTGTGCATGTGCACGTTGTATTCTTTGACAAAAACAATTTTCTCAGCTTTCTGTTCAAAATGTAGCTTTTTTTTTATTTTTTTATTTACCCACATTCAAGAATGCATGAAGATAGAATAAAATGTTTTTGTTGTTATTGTTTAAAAGCAGGGGCTCTGTTCTTTTGATGTATTGCATTTTCAGATATTCATAAAACAAAATATTCTCAGGGCCATGAAATTTTTGTGAAAATGATCAAAAACGGTGGCATTGGCTGGCAACTTTTTTTTTTTTTTTTTTTTTTAAACACTGAGTTAAATGCCCATTAACATTAAATAAGCTTAATTCTTATAAATGTCATGCTAGTGACTAATAACAGGCTGATTTCACAAGCTATTTGATTTAACTTTACAGCTCAAAAGCAGACTGTTGCGTTTTAAATCAAATATACCTGGCTGGCAAGTTGCATCATATTTAATTGCCAGAGATCTATTTGAGAAACATCTGACATGTGTGTGCAGTGCATATTTCAATACGCGCATAACAATAAACACTCTCCCTCAAGAAAAATGCACATGCACAAGCAGCCAAACACAAATGGCCACCATTTGTAAAAATCAGCCTAGTCATTTCCATGTGCCAACAGAAGAAGTGAAGAAAACGCTTGATGACTGAAGCTATTTCCTCTGTACTTGATTGCTCTCTCCTCCATTATAGAGCAAATAAATGATAGTATTGCTGAAAACAGTCTCCATACACCACTCAGAGATACTCAATGGCTTATTTTACTCTCCCAAGGTCCACTGACTTAAAAACTCAAGTCATTCTGAGAGTCTTTCTCATGATGGTAGATCATGATAATTACATTCATACTTTTCCAATGAGGTACAGTAACAGTATCATTCATTTATTCATTCATTTCTAGCCTCTTGCCTATCTTATTGAAATAACAAACCAGCTGGCTGATAGCGAGTTGATAAAGAATGCAGAGGTAAACTGTTTCCTAAGCTCAGTTCCATATATCAGAAAAATAAAATGACAAAAATCTGCTTTATTTTATTCACTAAAAAGCAGGAACATGAATTTATAGCTGCTTCAAATCTAAGCGTAAAAAGGACAAAGATAGATTTTGAGGTTTTTGTGCCACAATCTGGCAGAAGTGCAGTACATCTCGATAAAACATAACTTTGCTGTCAGCACCTGTCCGGCACACAGCACTGCGAAATCGTCTAAAGGAAAGTGCGTGGAGATGGAAACCTTAGTCACCCAGTCTTTCTCGCACATCCCACCTTTCTGACGTAAGCCAGCACCAACACTTCTAATTTTCAGAGGTCGTGAGAAGTCAAAGCTTCTCTTTATATTTATCTGCGCAAAACGGATGTAGAGGTAGCTTTGGAAGCTTTCAAGTAGACAGATGTCTGCTCTCAGCGCATTTGTACAAGATGACGAAGCTTATTATTTATAAGCTATCTACTCCGAGTCATAGAGGGGGTGAATGTGAAAGTGACTATGAGGGCATGTTTTTTCCCCCTTCCCACATTTAACTTTATCAAACCCTGGGATATATTGGTTCAGTGAAAACATCAAGTCTTTAACATAAGAATAACTCTATACGACCCATTAAAAGGAACGAGAACACATTTTCACTATTAGAGAAATAACACATTTCCATTATTATAAAGCTAGTTTAATGAACATGATGACATTTTGTTCATTGTAGGGTTGTCAAAAGTACCGACATTCGTTACCAAGTCGGTACTGAAATTTTAAAAATGAAGATACCAGCATTTGTTGAGCGGATTCTTAAACACCTCTGATTGGCCACTGTGTTCACACGCTCAACAGATATGTCTGTGATGTCTATTTACAACATGTTTTTGAAGCGCTGATCATTGTAGCCAATCACAGACATATCTGTTGAGCATGTGAACACAATGGCCAATCAGAGGTGTTTAAGAAATGCTAGTGGGAAATGCTGGTATCGTCACATTTTTAAAGTTTCAGTACCGACTTGGTACCGAAGTCGGTACTTTTGACAACCCTAGTTCATTGCAGTCAGTAAGATTTTTTAATGTTTTTGAAAGGAGTCTCTTATGTCCACCAAGGCAGCATTTATTTAATCAAAATACAGTAAAATATTGTGAAATATTATAATAAAAATTATTCAGCATCATTACTCCAGACTTCGATGTCACATGATCCTTCAGAAATCATTCTAATATGCCGATCTGCTGCTCAAGAAATTTTTTTTTTTAATTATTAATATTAATGCTAAAAGCAGTTGTGCTGCTTAATTATCTTTTGTGGAAAGCAGCAGTATTTATTTTAAATAAAAATCTTTTGTAACTTTCTATCAATGCATCCTTGCTGAATGAAAAAAAGATATATAGCCCTCATGAAAACTATAGCACATAAAAAATGATACCTGAGCATACTGTTTATGCAATATTTGAAAAGAAATAAGATTTGTGCTTGATATGTAATAACGCCAAACAGATGATGAATTAACTAGTAATATTTGCAAACAACATAATTTAGACACAGCTACAAGTTCCATCTGTGCTAAAATGAAAAACAGCATTGTAAGGTAATACATTTGAGACAGCACTGTAGTGTAATGAATTTTAGAAGCGCTGATACTTTAAACATTATGAAGAATAATTAGTTACAGGTTGCATAAGATGAAGTCAAATTAAACCATGTGCAATTTCATTTGAAACAGCAAAAAAATAAATAAATCAATAAATATTATAACTGCTTATGGCACAGAGCAGCACATTCATTCATCATGCCATGCGATAAGGCCTCGGGGTTTGTGAGGTATCATCTTACTTGAAATAAATTAACGATGGTGTGGAAACCATCTGTCCGTGAACACAAGCCTCCTGGTTAATGAGGAAGTTTTTGCGAGTAACGCGGCCTCCCAGCATGCCACGGGAACGTGATCAAAATACCTCAGGGCCATTCGCACATCGCTCTGATTCTGAGAGGAGGCTCGAATTAGCATTTACCTTTCAAATCGCTCATTCTAGTGACAGCTGCTGGCAGGAAACGGCTGGCTCATTAGAAGGTGACTTCGGGTGCTGCGTCAAATGCCTGATGCATCCACTCGAACCCTGCAATCGCAGAGGCTGTCGGACTTGAATGAGACATGTTCGGAGTACTAGGGACTTTCTTTTCCACAGAATGTGTAATATATTTCATTGAGAGAATAAGAAATGTGCTAAAACAAAGCATTTTGCCACTGGTGACTTTTCAAGTTACTCTCATTTTCAAAAGGACCAAGATGATCAATATCCTCTTACATTTTTTTACTCATAAGCTCTTTTGGCAGTTATTGACTAGATAATAATTTTTTGCATAAGGAGGCATAAGTTTTGATGCAAAGTTCATGCTTTACTACAGGAAAGTTTAGTGAGAAAAGAATTTTATTTCATTCCCTTCCCTTTCATTTCCTTCCATTCCATTTCATTCCATTCCCTTCCCTGCCCATCCCTTCCCTTCCCTTTCATTCCCTTTCCTTCCATTTCCTTCAATTCCCTTCCATTCCATTCCATTTCATTCCCTTCCTTTAAATTAAATTAAATTAAAATTAATTTCCTGCTCTGCCCTTCCCTTCCCTTCCATTACCTTCCCTTTCATTTCCTTCCATTCCATTTCATTCCCTTCCTTTTCCTTCCCATACATTTCCTTCCCTGCCCTTTCTTTTCCTTCCATTTCCTGCCCTTCCTTTCCCTTCCATTCTATTCTATTTCATTCCCTTTCTTTTCCTTCCATTTCCTTCCATTTTATTTCCCTTCCCTTCCCTTCCATTTTATTTATTTTCATTTCATTCCCTTCTATTTCCTTCCTTTTCCTTCTGTTTCCTTCCATTTCCTTCCCTTCCATTTCATTTCTTTTCATTTCATTCCCTTCTATTTCCTTCCTTTTCCTTCCATTTCCTTCCCTTCCATTTCCTTCCCTGCCTTTCCATTTCATTTCCCTTCCCTTCCCTTCCATTTTATTTATTTTCATTTCATTCCCTTCTATTTCCTTCCTTTTCCTTCTGTTTCCTTCCATTTCCTTCCCTTCCATTTTCTTCCCTTCCCTTCCCTTCCCTTCCCTGCCCTTCCATTTCATTTCTTTTCATTTCATTCCCTTCTATTTCCTTCCTTTTCCTTCCATTTCATTCCCTTCCATTTCCTTCCCATTTTGTTCCCTTGAAAATAAATACAGATAAAAATAAATGGAAAAAATACCATTATGCAATGACTCTATTACTGCGTGTGGGATGATAATGTCATAAATGACACCTAATGGATCACATTCCATTAATAAAAAAAGACACGTGAAGTGTCAACCATTCATATGGATCTGTGGTTTTGTTTACATTACGAATATTCAGTGAATCTTCCTCCTCAGACAAGCCCAATTTATTTCAATTAAAACAAGAGCATGCTGACAGCAGGCGCTGTGGTTCCAGTCTTTCATATGGAGAGCTTTTCATCCAGTTGGCTGCTCTGATATAGACACCCGCCAGGACGAACCTGAAGTGCGGTCTTCATCGTGCGATCCTATTACCACAGGTGAGTGAGTGAGTGATCAGAACAGAGGCAGACAGCGAGGACGGATCAGCCTCAGAATTAATTGCCCATGAAAAGCAGCAGCTAAACCTGCTAAACGAAAGATGTTTATAGGCTAATTTTCAAACTGGCCGAGACAATTCATTCCCACCGGCACTTGTGCAAACTATGCTGATGATCCGTATTATGACAATAAGTTGTCAAAAGATTTTGTGAAAAGATCCTTCAGTCCTCATTTGAAATGTTAGCCTGCTAAAATAACGAAATGAAAGGCATTGAACAGTTGTAATGGATACGAGACATGTCCAAAGAGTTTTCTAAGTGTGTTTCTCACTGAAAGCAGTGGAGCAGAATATGATCTCGACTAGGAGAAGAAAAAAACGGTGCTCCTTTAATCGCATTAGCTACTTCACTGAGGCTCAGGCTTCCTGCTGCCTGCATGAAGAACTGAAGACCACCCATATATACCTCCATCAGTATGCATTCCATGCCTCCAAATCAAACAAACATATAAATAGCCAGCCTTCACACACCTGGGTGGTCATGGACAGGTGTGCAGGGACGTCAAAATAATGCAAAGTCCAGCAGACTGTCATAGCTTCCCAATGTTTATTAAATGACCTTCATTCACTCATGCCATCAACACAGCATAATAAATGTCACATTTTGTCACTCGACCACAAGCTGATCTAATTTTAACCTTGATAAAATCCAGCAAAATTTGATCATGTCTGCTTCTGTTTTACCCAGGGATAAAATAAAATCAATTTGTATTGAATAAGAAGGCAAAAACGTTGCTGCAATATATTACCTAGAAGATTTTTTCCCCGCACTTGCTCACAAAGAATTATTTGTAATGAATTATTAACTAATCTATTTTTGGTTAGGTTATTAAATAATAGACCGTCTCACTCCTTAGCCACCCAGCTGAGATAAGGAACAGAATATAACATTAAATGCAACTGTGTATTTTTGACAGTGTCTTATTTCCTTCATCTAAAAGCTGAGTTCAGCACTTCGAATTTAATAATGTAATTTAAATAGTAGCCCGGTGGTGCACAGAGAGTGGTGGAGCAGAAAGACACATAATAACATGCAAGCAGAGTCTTACTGAACAGCACATACCATATCGTGACTGCCTTTCCTACACTTATCTCCTGCTGACAGTATAAAGTGAGCTTTGCTTTTTACCAAAGATAAAAATCAAAGAGCTCCCACAGTCCTTTTGAATTACTATCAGTTGATCAAGGACCAAGAGAGCAGCGACTTCTCCTCTGGCTTTAGATTTTCCCTTTAGTTCCTTTCTATTCTAAAAGAATATTTATTCATTAATAAATATATATTATTCATTCAATAGAAGTAAATATAGTCTGCTTTAATGTCATTTACACCAAAACATAACCAACAAAAAAAAGGGACAACCCAGTAACTTTGTTTTGGTAAGCCTTTCTCTGCAAGC
This sequence comes from Anabarilius grahami, assembly GCA_003731715.1. NCBI lineage: Eukaryota > Metazoa > Chordata > Actinopteri > Cypriniformes > Xenocyprididae > Anabarilius > Anabarilius grahami. The sequence goes on from RJVU01079805.1 coordinate 6,367,528, forward strand.
TTGTGAAAAAATAAGCTGTTCAGATTTCGCTCCCCTTGTGACGTAGAAAGGGGATCTTATTAAAATATTAACGCCCCTTAATCTGTACGTTTCCACCCACTGTGCCTCCATTTTCGCAAGCAACAATGGTGTACCAGTAACACTGGTCCTGGAGTGCAGGTGTCCTGCACAGTTTAGCAACAACCCTGATCAAACACACCTGAATATTGTCACGATTACTAAAGCTACGTGAAGGAAGGTGAGTTGGGCCGGAGCAAATCTTTGCAGGACAGCAGCACTCAAGAACGACCATCCCTGAGCTTGTGATATGTCTCAGCTATGTAAATATTATCACTGATCTGTTAACTTATTTAATTATTAAAGGTGCTACAGAGGATCTTTTCGTTCACTGAGAAACCAAACACTGTTACTGAGTTTTTGAAATGAGCGCATGCGTAAGAACAACCCCCCTCCTTCACAGCTCATTTTGTGCACGAGTATTGGAACACGAGCCACCGGCATGCGCTGTGTCGTGTTAGTGGATTCATTATGTCGGACTCACCGCAGGTAACTCATAATCTGCAGTTGTTACTCCTGTCTCCTGACAAAAACATTGCATGCGGCGCCTGTGGAGTGTGGAAAGTTACTGGAGCGCGCAGCCGCACACGTCTCTCACAAGGAACGTAATGGCAGTGATTGACAAGCCAGAGGGCCGATCATCGCGTAAACGATTGGCTGATGTTTTTAAGGCCCTACCTCGTGCACAGATGATGTATATTAATATTATTCCTTTCAGTGCACCTAATAAATAGTCTTTTATTAGTTAGTAAAGACAGTTTCAAGTAATATTGCAAAAATGTATAAAACAAAACATCCTCTGTAGCACCTTTAAGGGAATGTGAAGTGAAGTGAAGTGTAGTGAAGTGACATGTGGCCAAGTATGGTGACCCATACACGGAATTTGTGCTCTGCATTTAACCCATCCAAGTGCACACACAGCAGTGAACACACACCCGGAGCAGTGGGCAGCCATTGCTACGGCGCCCGGGGAGCAGTTGGGAGTACGGTGCCTTGCTCAATGGTCTCACCTCAGTCGTGGTATTGAGGGTGGGGTGAGCGCTGGACATTCACTCCCCTCACCGACAATCCCTGCCAGACCTGAGACTCGAACCCATGACCTTTGGGTTACAAGTCCGACTCTCTATCCATTAGGCCACGACTGTCCAGACTGCTTTGCATACGAGGGTCAGAAAAATGCAGGATTTGCACAGAAGTTGATTCTCAAAGATGGATCGATACCCACTGTTCATGATCCAAATTCATATATATTTCGTGATGTTTGCAAATTGTTTTTCTGAATGTTTCATTAGCACGTTGCTAATGTACTATTAAATGTGGCTAAAGTTACCATTGTTTCTTACTCATTTTTAACCCAAAAACGCTTGCAGTCTGTATAATTCATAAACGCATCTCCATTCTTAATGAGTCTCTCCAACAGTGTGTAGCTTTAGCCACATTAGCTGTGCAGCACGCTATCAAACTCATTCAGAATCAAATGTTAGCAAACATCCACAAAATACATGCCATACCTATGTGATCTGATATGCTGCATCCCGCACAGTTTGTAATGATCCATTTTGAGAGTTATATTTGCTGTGAGCTTCTCCTGTTTCGTTTAAACCTCTGTGTATTGGAATTGCGAGCTTGGGGGCTCATTTGCATTTAAAGGTACATACAAATCAGCACTTTTTTTCTCCCACCCAAAAATATGCAGTTAAAACATGGTATAATAATAAAAAATCCATGAGGAATTTTGAGCTGAAACTTCACAGACACATTCTGGGGACACCTGAGACTTATATTACATCTTGTAAAAAGGGGCATAATAGGTCACATTTAATGAATGAAAAAAGCATACTTTTTATGTGGTGACACCAGTTACAGTTAGTGGCGCTTTTTTGTTTTATTTTACTTTTTGGTCACTTTTTTCTTGCACGGTGCAAACAGCATAAAGACTCTTTTTCTTTTCCTTCCCCCATGTTTTCCATGGTTAAAAGCATACAGGTTTAAAGTGATGACAATTGTCATTTTTGGGTGAACTGTCCCTTTAAATGGAGCAGCTGCTTCACTGAACACAAGCTTCTGCGGCAAAGAGAAGTGGATTCTTTGATTCTCTGTCACAAGAGCTAAAATCGACTGTGCCTGGTCAAATGGATTTCACACAAAGGAGAACCTCATCCTTATCTCCTTCCGCCAGTTCTAACGTCACGCAACTGTAGGTAATTTACAGCCATTCCTCAACATGTTGTGGTTTTTATCCATGACAGGGGTTGCATGCGTGTATAAGTGAAGCTGCGGTACTCTCCGTCATCGATCTGCTGCTTTGTGAAACACGGGTCGGATTGTAAATCAGATGGCCAGGCCATGCAGGACTGGTAAAGCCGTCTCACACAGCAGCGAACACACACGGAGGAGGCCATTCATCATCTTGAAATGAGAACGAGGCTATGCGGCGGCACTGTATGCGTGCTCTGAACAAACAGTAATCTATAAACGCCCTCTTAATCAGGGCAGATGGATTGATTGATGTAGTAAAGAAATACAGCATGTTGTAAAACAGTTTCTCACGGTTTCAAACATCAGGAACAATCTGAATTTACTTTGTGACTGTAGCTTCTGTACTGTTTATTACAAGGATTCCAGATGACATTTTAGAAAAAGTAAGAGATATATATCAAGTCCAACATAAGATCATTTCACCAAATCCACTTTTGATCTTTTCTGGCTATCGCTAAAATGTCACCTTCACTCAAACTGGCTCTGGTTCCCATGTCAGATCAGGGCACAGAGGGATCTATAGTACTGATGCATTAAGCTGATCTTGCAGAAACACTGACATCTTGGCATTTTGCAAGAAAAGGACAAGAGATGTGCTTGACCATAAACACAAAAGAAAAAAAGTTCATCCAATGGCCAATAATAATTAAAAAAAATTGTCTAAGTAAAGGACAAGGGAGTTATCCTGCAATTTATTTGTCACACATATAATATTTTAAGAGGCTTTTCAGTGTTCATGTGGCCTTTTGATTCACTCCTCAAATCTCAATATATGGAAAAGGTTTCTAAAACTTCAGACAGACTGGGTGCAAACGTGGATATAATGATATCAAACAATATCAGTGGCAAATCCAAGCACAGAATCCAGCAAAACGATGTTTATTTGTTGCAGATGGATTTACAAGAAAGGAATATCCCACAGGAAAGCGCACCAGAACAATAAAGCTTTCCGAAAAAGATCTTAAATTATTCACTCACAGATTTATTCATTGTTTTCCTATGTGTAAAATTACACTGCAAATCAAAGGGTGACCTTATTCTTCACATGGATTTTGGGAGCATCCCAACCTCACTGATGAGAGCAGAAGTGGAGCTGTTGATGACCACGGTGTCACCTAGTGGCCATCATAACATACTACAACATGATTGATGACTGTGATACCAACAGCGGAAGCATAAATATTAATACAAACCACATTAAATCATTCAGTCACTTAAGAAGTGCGTTATAATTCCGATCACAGCTTTTGAGTTTGCAGGGCTCAATAATAATTGTTTGCCATTGTTTTTCCCATCAAAAGTGTTTATGAACTCAATTATAGCAGTAACATTTTTAATATAATAAAATACATAAAAATATGAATAAGTACAAAATAAATGAGTAATAAATTTGTAAATTACATAACTATTTATAAAATAGAATAAATATAATTAAAACATTACATACAAATTTTGTTTAATATAATGTTATATAACATTTTTGTAACACTTTAGTATAGGGAACACACATAAACTATTAACTACAACTTTTTTTTAAATAAACTCCTAATTTACTGCTTATTAATAGTTAGTAAGGTAGTTGTTATGTTTAGGTATTGGGTAGGATTAAGAATGTAAAATATGGTCATGCAGAATAAGGCATTAATATGTGCTTAAGTACTAATAAATAGCCAATATTCTAGTAATATTCATGCTAATAAGCAACTAGTTAAAAGACCCTAAAATAAAGTGTTACCAACATTTTTAAATCTTTTTGTGGTGGGTCCACTAAAAATACTGTTAAGTAAAATGTTAACTACAGGTCCATCTGCACCAATAAGAAAAAAAAACATCATTGTTGAGCCCCATTTTCCATTTCATGTTTTAAAAGACATGAGAGGAAACAAAGGTGACCTACTTCACAGAAATTGAGGGGCTAAATGAGACTAGTGGGTGAGTAGCTGACAGCGGCTTAATGGAGACACTGCAGAGTAATCACAGTGTCAAGAGGAAGACGTAATGACCACCAGTATCTGCCAGTGTGTGAACACACACACACACGGCAGCCCTAATGGTCTGCGCTGTAATCCAATGTCACCCGCCACACAACAGATGACAGCTAATCTATGAGAATATTTCGGGAAAGTGACTACTTTGTCAAGAAGAGGCCTCGGTTCAGGGTGAATAAAGGGACAGGATGTGAAAACACACTTGAGACGTGGTTGAAACTGCAGACCAATTATTTCATGACAACATCCGATTACAGAGCAAGTATTTCATTATTGCAACCAATCTTCTGTAACAACTAGGAACGAGAAGCTAATTTATTTCAACTGGAGATCCGCACACACAAGATCATACAAACTAAATAATTTATAGTGTAAATAGAGAAGGGTTGTAACCAAGTCAGACACTGAGTGGGATACACAAGGCTCAACAGTAAGGATTTTATTCCTTCTAACATAGTCGCCCTATCAATGTTTTAACTGGCCCTACTGTGTAAAAAGCATTGTAATTATGTATATATATTTATATATATATGTATATATATAAATAAAATAAAATAGATGGTTATATAATTTAAATCAGTTTAAAAGTTTAAAAAAAACTTTTAAAAAACTTATTATAAAAGGCCTTTATAATAACCATGGGCCTCTGTGTCAGTCAGAATGTGACCGACAACCAGATTAATTTGAATATTGCAAAAAGACGCGCATCTTTATCTGTGCCATGCTTTGCTCTAAGCTCTATCAGTGGGATTAATAGTTTGCCTCTTCACAGCCGTGGATGAAGAATGCCATCTAGTGAGAGCTGAGAGAACACAAGCAGGGCTGCCAAATGCAGTATATCCCTCTACGCCTCAGTACCCCTGAGAGATGGAGGAGTGGATGAGAACAAGAGAGAGACACAGATCAGAGTTAGAGGGCTTACACAGTAGGGGGACATGCGAAACCGTTCAACCATATGCTAGAATCACCCCTGCCGAAAGCCAAAACAGCTCAGAGTAACTCAAAACATTCATTTTCAAGACTGAAACATCAAAAAGAGTCAGAAGGAAATTGGTCACATTTTCACTGCAATGTAGGACACTGAAGAAAAAAATCTCAATGAGCTGCATACTTAAAAAAATAAAAATAAGTGTAATATAGAGAATTCTGAGTTTTGCTTTAGATTTGCACTAGCTGAATGGATTCACCTCGATTTAGACCCAAGAGCATTAGTGGGGTCAGGTGCTGATGATGGGTGATGAGCTCTGGCTCACAGTCCACATTCAAATTTATCCCAAAAGCATTCAGTGGGGGGTTAAGTCTGGGCATTCTGCCATCTAATGTACTTCAAGTGTCAAGAATGGGGTGCCTACTAGTGAGTCTGTTGAAGTTTAGTGGTCAAAGCTTAGGATTGGTAACCGAAAGATTGCTGGTTTAGCAAGCCATCACAACCTTGAATGAATGAGTCACTTAACCTGTGAACGCACAAAGATTGTCACTGTAATAAGCTCATGGCATAACAACATGATGATTGTCATGTGAAATTTAAAAACTTGTTTATTCTATGTATTTTGTCTTTGACTCACTTTTTTTTTTGTTGACTCAGTCTCACATCATTTACACTTCCTATGTGTGCACTTCCTGTGTGTGTGTAACCCCTCCTGTTCGAACCGCCTGCTCTGAGCGGGACTCGAACCCTGGTCCTCCGGCATGGGAGTAGGGCGCTCTAACAAGGAGGCTAAAGACCGCAGTCTCTAGAGTGCCTCTTGAGATCAGGGGAGTGAGGTTTACACGCACAGCTCTCACCGGCCTACATCCGTTACACTCACCCCCCTAAACCTCACTCCCATCCGGGTCACTGCACCAATGTAACCCCTCCTGTTCAAACCGCCCGCTCTGAGCGCGACTCGAACCCAGGTCCGCTGGCGTGGGAATAGGGTGCTCTAACAAGAAGGCTAAAGACCGCAGTATTTACACGCACAGCTCTTACCGGCATAACACTGATCAGGCATAACATTTTAAAATCTTAAAATATATATAAAAAATACTTCTAAACATTGACAAATATGACAGTTTTTAAATAACTTTATACAACTTATGCCAGTGTTGGTGACTGAATGAAATATAACGCATGAAAAGCTTTTTTGCAAGATTCTATAGCAAAAACTACTTTGATAATAATATTGCAGTACCAAAACTAATTTATTGGTCATTTGTAAAAACAAATGATAAAGTACACTGAATGCCTTTCCACAAATCCAGCAGAGATGTTTCACCAAAGGAAAGAGTTGAGATGCTGCTTTAATCATTTGTCTCTCTTAAAATTCAGTCCCTTGAGCTCTGAATGAAAGCATTATCTGCATAGATAGTCAAATTACACGTTACTTTGCCTCTACTGCCTGCCCGTCTGCCCATTTAAAAAGATCAATACGTCTGGTTCTCTAAGGACCACGGTTGTTTTGGTCACTTTCCAATATGCTCATTCTGTTTCGCTCAATGTGTCTGTTGTGCTTTATATTCACCTAATTGCTGTCTGTTGCTATGAGGGTCAGAACAAGAACATGTTTCAGTGGTAGCTGTACAAGTCTGTTTTAAATCTCACTCTCTTCCTGCCACTCCAAAGCTACCAACCTATCTGCAGGTGGCAGTGTACCAGTCACACATAAACCTCGCTTTGGGGGATTCTGGAACATTCTCTCCACTCCAGGCTCTGGGGAGAAGCAACTGCATGCTCAAAATAGTCCAGACTTTGACTTTCTTTGATCAATGCTACTGGACTGCAAGGCAGGGAAATTAAAATTGATGGAACCATTTTAGTGCCAAAACGGTTTCCATCTTCCTCCAGACCATCTTGTACATTATGTTTTCCCGATGAACTGCCATTTTTTACAGAAATGTGCCTTAACTGGTGTGACAGATCACCTGTCTGGGCTACTAGTTCATTGGGGCTGGTTGAAGCTAATGGAGAAAAAAAAAAGTCTGCTTACTTCAAGCCCAATCTCATCTTCACACTTTACTATCGCTCCCACACAAGCCCCACGTTATCTCTGGGCGTGGAAAGAGCTTAGTCTGCAAAGGAGCGAAGGCGGGAGAGAGAGAAAAATGACAGAAAAAGGTAGAGATGGAGGGGGGGGGGGATTTAAAGAAAGAAGCAATTTCCTTGCTTTTAATAGAAGGAATTATACCCCGTGCCCACCATGTGGCAGGAATCTCTGTGTGCTTGCCAGCTTATACCTGCAGCCACCGCTTGATCCGTAGCACCAAATCAAGCATTCTTGCATGAAGCTGATAGCATAGAAGAGCTCATTTTTAGCAGGGGAACAAATGAGCTTCGATATGAACTGAAAAACATGCCCTAACTACATAGAATCAAGTACGCTCTTTCCTTTTGTATCCTCACCCAAGCATATACTGTACACAAAGTCGGTAGCAGATGCTTTGGAAAAAGAAAATGGAATGGACTGCGAAAGCAATTTCAGGGTCATTACTGTTCTGGTAAGATAATGAATGGCATTCTTTCACTTTTCCAACTAGCAGAAAATACACATCCACTTTTGTGTTGTCTACATGTTGTAATCCTGGGGGGTGTTGGAAATATTAGCATTCATGTATTCATGATATATGTTTCTATATATATGGATTTACACTTAAACACCTGACTTATTCTCCAAAGAGAGCTATCTAGATCTTTCATTGACATGAATTCCTTTACAACTTGTTTTTCTTTTTGCCTAAAACAAATGTATGATTCATCAAGCATGTAAACTCAAGTATGTAATTGTATTCCTTATGTAGCAATTTGTTAGTAGCATACAGTACAAGAGTTTAAAGCACAGTTTGAGGTAATTTATGTCGGTGAACAAAAAGTGAGTCTCTTCAAGTAATATAAACCACAGACCTTATTAATCAAAAATGTTTTTTTAATGCCTGAAAGGAATACAAGAAGAATTAATTGCCTCAAACATAAACAAATATGGATGAAAACAAGGCTATGAGGGATAAATCTAAAGGTCCACACTGCAAAAAATTATGTTCTACCAAAGTATTATCTTGTTTTCTTTTATAAATATCTAAACATTCTTAAATCAAGATATATTTACATGAGAAGCAAAATTACTTAAGATATCAAAACAAAGTGACTATGCTTAAAACAAGAACAAAATTCAAGAATATTTAGATATTCACACTGAAAAAAATACTAAAGTAATTTTATTTAATTTTGCACATGTAATTTTGAAAACTCGACTTTAAAATCTCTTTATTAGAGTTAAGATGTTTTGTCAGCTAAACAATTGACACATTGCTACACAACAGTACAAGTCATTGAACACACCACTTCTCCTGTCAAAAATTAAACATGGCATGACCCCGACTATTAAGTGAAGAAGTGAAGTGAAGTGACATGTGGCCAAGTATGGTGACCCATACTCGGAATTTGTGCTCTGCATTTAACCCATCCAAGTGCACACACACACAGCAGTGAACACACACACCGTGAACACACACCCGGAGCAGTGGGCAGCCATTGCTGCGGCGCCCGGGGAGCAGTTGGGGGTACGGTGCCTTGCTCAAGGGTCTCACCTCAGTCGTGGTATTGAGGGTGGGGAGAGCGCTGGACATTCACTCCCCTCACCGACAATCCCTGCCGGACCTGAGACTCGAACCCATGACCTTTGGGTTACAAGTCCGACTCTCTATCCATTAGGCCACGACTGCCCAATTAACAACATTGACTGAAACAGAATAGTAGGGCCTTCCGAAACCAGGAAACATTTGAGTGTGAAACAGAACTAGAAATGGATCTGAGCTGGACACCGACATTAAATCTTCTACATCTTCACTGTCTTGTCCCCAAAATAACAAAATCAATCAGAGTCATAAAAGCTCATTTTCCTCCCAATATATTGATGGTAACATCCTGCAATTGCTGGGTTGCTTGGGCAATTAAGCTGAGCTAATTCACAGTGAGCTACTGTAGTCAGGATTTGTGCTTAATGTCTGTATATTCCACCTACTAACATCCACCTGACGTCTCCTCTCCTGTCTCGCACCTCCTGAAGATGCAGGGTTACAAAGACAGATGCCTGGCTGGACACGGGCTGCCAAGTCCACGCCAACTGCAGACACTTCCCTGGAAAGCTGAAATGTGGAGGAGGAGGAAGATGGGAGAGGACAGGTGGTGCACCTTGGAGGGACAGGGTGGCAAGACGGGAGCAGCCAAGTAGAGAACGAAGGATACATGAGACCGGAGTCGAAGCAGTCTCCTGTGACGCGCTCAAGACCAACTCTGCCCCTGACAGGAAGAATTAACTTTTAGCCCATTCCAATTTCATGACCTTCAACGTCTGACAAAATAACAGGTAGCTTTCATTCATGTTTTGCTCCATAGATTCAATTTATTCATGTCTCATTGCTAAAAGATTCCCTCTTCAAAGTGTAAAAGGTCTGCCTGCAGGATGTGGATATTCTGGCGTAAGGGATCGATGGCTAGCATCCACATTTGAGTACCTAAGGTCAGGCTTCAGACTGTAGGGAGCGGGAAACTGATAACATGACAAGCCAAGTCAGTTTTTAGTTGTACACAGGCTTCCCACTTAATTTAAACCAATTAATTCTTATGACTTTTCCAGCCATTTGTGAGTACAAAAAAAGACTAATTAAAAAAAAATTATTAACACCCTTAGAGCGCTGGTAAATTATTGTTTGATCTCATACAATTTTCTGTGAAAAGTTAAAAAGTCCAGCTAAATATTTCTTGGTCACTCCAACAAGTGTATTAAAATTTAAATTTTTCTACTGCATATACAAATTTTGATGGCTTCACAACGTAAGGGACCATAAATCGTGACTTTACAATATAAGGACCACAGTGTTTATAAATCATGGAAATTTATTTAGTATATATTTTTTGCAGTTTTGAAAAAAAAAAAAATCACAATTTTACAATGATATTTCCAGGTTTTAGAGTACTGAAACCATGTATACATTCTTCTCAAACAAAATAAACAGCTGTAAAATCTGAGTAAAACACACAATGACTTAATGTGAGTATTAGTGGTCTCAATCGTAACCTTAATTGTATTTCTGTAAGAGACACAGTGGATCCAGTTGAGGGAGACAGGGCATTTATGGTAACTCAATGGGAAACAGTCTAATGGATAGAGTCGTGGCCTAATGGATAGAGAGTCGGACTTGTAACCCAAAGGTCATGGGTTCGAGTCTCAGGTCCGGCAGGGATTGTCGGTGAGGGGAGTGAATGTCCAGCGCTCACCCCACCCTCAATACCACAACTGAGGTGAGACCCTTGAGCAAGGCACCGTACCCCCAACTGCTCCCCGGGCGCCGCAGCAATGGCTGCCCACTGCTCCGGGTTTGTGTTCACGGTGTGTGTGTTCACTGCTGTGTGTGTGCACTTGGATGGGTTAAATGCAGAGCACAAATTCCGAGTATGGGTCACCATACTTGGCCACATGTCACTTCACTTCACACTAAAGTTAAGTTTAATATTAATATTTTAATCACATATTTGCAGCTTCCTTAACTGGCAGCACCACTCTAAACTTATTCAGAGATTCAAATCTCTTTAAAACTCAATTTACAATGTGCACATGAATATCCTTAGACTCCTCATAAATGCAACTTTTACCATCCATATATTTT
>RJVU01079805.1:6383234-6395067 GCA_003731715.1 Anabarilius grahami
ATTTGGCAAAACACCGGTCACGAATTAGTCTAAAACAAGAAATTTTAAAGAGAAATGCCAGAGGATTTTGATATCAGAGAAGAGGAGCTTGAGTTTGTTGCACAGCCCTATTTGTTTGAACCACGAGAGGCATCCAAGCTTACGATACTAAGCTTTATTATGGATGGATGCATTTTATTTTTGCTTCAAAATTTGGTCCCCCATTCAAAACCATTATAAACCTTTGAAGAGCAAGGATATGTTTAAATATATCTCCGATTGCATTCGTCTGAAAGAAGAAAGAAGTCATATACACCTAGGATGGCTTGAGGGTGAGTAAATAATGGGATACTTTTCATTTTTGGGTGAACTATCCAAAGAGTTTGAGACAAAATTTGCAGTTAATAGTCAATATGTGTTCCCCATACCAAAGTGTTACCCATCTAATTAACTTAGATGCAGCAAATAAATCATGATGTATAAGTATGTGTTTAAAGTTATATGTGGACTATGTAACAGTGACCTCAGGAAAAGGAGCCTTAAAAGGGGGGCAGGAAAAAAGTAGTGACTCAAAACAGCATATTTTTGGTTACTCTACAGACTGGCCCTTTATTTCAAGTGATGCGTTATATTTTTTTCTGAAAAGCGAGAAAGTGAAGAAAATAAATATTTTGACATTTTCTGTGGTAATCAACATGCCGCAACAAACACGGTAGAAACCTAACTTACACTGAACCCTAAAAATTATTTTAAGCCTGACTGGAATATGACTGAGGGATGTAATTCAAAAGGATCAATGAACTGCAATCAAGACTTCCTTCACTTCCTGCACCAGTTCCACGGTGTTTAGCATTTAATTGCTGCCCCACTCTGCACCGGCTTCCCGCTATCTGATTACTGCAGAGGGAACAGCTGCTCAGGGTATCCTGCAGAGCAACGAAGAGAAAGAGAGGGAAACAGAGCTTAGATGGGAAAGGCTGTAATGCTTACACTGCAACAAGCACAAGATCATCTCCATTTGCCAAAGCAAGAAATACTTTAGATCCACATAAGAGAGATGGGTCAGATGTTCTGACTCAGCTTCTGGTATCAAAAAAATTAAGCAAACATTTGCATTGACTCTGCTTTCAAGTGAAACACTTGCAGTCAATTAAGTACAGACGCTTTTTTGACCACATGATGTGTCTTATACTAACCTGTGTTGAGCATAGCCAACCCACAGAAGCAATTTCAGTGAGTAAATGATGATTTAAGGGTGTGCGATTAAGATGATGATTGCCATTTTCCTCCATTTTACACTCCGTTTTCAGTTTAGATGTGCCAGCTTCCTATCTGCGCACATAAGACGCATGAAATGAAATGTTGTGGCGTGCACTGTGATTCAATCTGGAAAAGGCGTCAATAACTCTCTGGGGTATTGCAAAAGCTCTTGGTTGAGCTTCGTTGAATGTGTTCAGTAGTGCATTTTGCTCTCATTCTCAGGGGTGCTACAACAGTCATTGATGATTTGGTGCATAAACACATCAGTTTTCCCTCAATCTCTGTCTGTAGAAGAGACATTCATCACCACCAAATGCCTACTTCGCACTGGCATTCGGTAGTAATTTGTGTTCATTACCCTTTGGTTTTCTGTGACATAGGTGTAAAACATATTGACTTAAGTAACAACGAAAAATGTCATTTCCGTTTGAGTCGCCGTGTGAGGAATGTCAAGTTGATCGATAATTTGTCCCGGCAATAAATGTCAGTGTGATAGGAAAGTGTTGTGATGTCCGCCAGTGTGGTCGTCCAAAGACATTCATCAGACTAAAAGCTGGCAAAAAGAGGCCATCCCACCTGATCCCTAGTGCAAATGTATCCTGACACAAGATGAACGTAAACTACTATTGTGACTAGACAGACAGGCAGTGAAATTTATGCTTGAAGAGTTATTCATTTGTGTGGGAGATGGCCTAATGGAAAAAAAAATTCCATCCTGTTAAGTCTAACGTTGTAAACAACCTCAAAGTTTCACTTTTATGTTGGATTCAATTTGGTTTACAAAAATAGGGAAGTAGCGAGAACAGTCGAAGCTTCCCAGCATGCACAATTTTAATACAATTAGGAAATCATCACTCCAAGACCTGCATTAGCATCCAGTGCGAGCAATGCAGATGAAAGATGGTGGCAATAAACAGCATGTTCACATCACTGTTGCTTTCTCCTGATGGGCCAAACGGCGCTATATGAGATGAATAACGCTGCTAAGAGAGGTTATGATATTGAAAAAAGGTCTAGGAAAAGGAACAAGATTCTCAACAGGTTTTTACAATCATTTCACATTGGATATCAACCCAACACTGTAACAAAACTGTTTGTTATACAACAACAACAACAACAACAAAAAATGCCCTTAATAAAATTCTGTTTGATTTTAATGACCTTCATCCAGTGGTGGGCAGTAACAAAGTACACTTTTTAAGTAGGCCAATCAGTACTTTATTGAAGTATTTTAATTTTGAGAAACTTTTCACTACATTGCAAAGCATAATATCATACTTGTTACTCAACTACATTTCATAAAAAACATATGGTTACTTGTTATTTTGAGCTGAAGAAATCGTCACATGCTCCGAGACGCAATGGTAGTGTCAGATTCGTGAACGAACTGATTCTTTTCAGTGAACCTGTTCTCAAATTGCACCGAATGATTCATTTGCGAATTGGACTGATCCGATTGCAGCTGTTCTTGAGTCAACAACTCACTGATTCAATGAACCATTCAGAGCGAGTCTCTAGTTAACAGAATTTACAAGTCTGATTTAAAATGAGCCAAGAACCGGGAAATCCTCAGAGCTTGAGCGTGCGTGCGACTGATGGAGTGAAAAGTACGTTACAAATGCCAAATTTTAGGATTGATTACTGTAAATGAAACTCATCTTTAGGTCACAACTGTCAGCTGTTTGTGAAATAAACCTGCTATAAAGGGTGAGCTGTAATGCTTGAATGTGGGCATGTCCGTATTATTATTACCAAGTAGTGTAAATTTTAAGTTCTTCCCCGCTGCCGTAGCAGTTTCAAATGATATAAAACTAGTATGTTTGCATAGCGTTTGTTTCGTTTTAAAATGTTATGTATTTAGCCCTATGTGACGTCTGTTTTATTGTTTGTCAACACACAAACATATTACATATCATGTATCTGCATCCACTAATCTTCAAAATTATGTTAGACCCAGCAATTCCCCCTCCCCCATGTATTTTGAGCAGTAGGATTACATAAAATATATAATATAAAATTAATGTAAAAGTATATAAAATTACAAAACAAACATTAAATCGATCAGTACTTTTTACTTTTAATATTGAAGTACATTAAAAATCAAGTCGTTTTGTACTTTTACTTGAGTAAAATTGGAAAGGACTACTTAAAACTTTTACTGGAGTAACATTTTATAAGGGTATCTGTATTTTTTTTTTTACTAAAGTACTTGATTTGTACTTTATCCACCACTGTTTTAAACTGAGGAAAACTGCTATACTAAAGATTAGACTGAATAGAGTGCGACTGTGCTTGACTGCTCTGTTAAACATTTACCACAGTGTTGGGATGCTTCTAGCATCCACAATGGGTCACAGTTGTAGTATGCAATAGAATAAGAAAGGTGCAGAAGAAGACAGGACAGTAACGAACTTAGGGAGGTTTATTTTAGACAGGTAACTGATAGAGCAATCATAGAACATTTTCCCAACATACTCTCACTGAAGGCAGATGGAGGAAACAAACACTTGCTGAGAGCTGTAAAAGAGTCTGAAGGATTTTCAGATAATCCAAACTAATTTTCTCTCTTGCAGAAAAACACAAATAATAATCATCTTGTTTCTTTCGAAATGCCAATGGGGCGGGAGAGGCTGAGAACAGCTGGCCAATGCAAAGTAACTTTCAATAAGGGCTTAGTCACTCCATGTCTGCACTCATGAAAAAAACACTGAATGGGAAGCTGATGATTTAGATGGTGACAATGTGTGTGGGCATTTGCAGATAATAATAAAAACAAACATAATAATGATGAGGGGGAAAAAAAAGAAAGAAGTGTATGCAATGGTCCAACAATGGGACTCAGACCTCTAAGACCACCCTTTACCATACCTTTCTGGTGCCGTTCTGTTTAATAACCATTTAAAAATATCTTATGTGAATTGACTGCTTTCTAAAAGAACAATTTGTCTAAAAGAACATTACAATGATTGTATGTTGATTGCTGTAAACTTTATTTAACTTTTAGCTGTTGCATCAAAAACGTACAATATCATGAACGCTGTATTGGATGGCTAAAATTTGTCTTAATTTCTCTCTTTTTTTAAACAAATTATGCAAGAAAAACATTTTGCAACTGTTTTGCTAGTATGTTCCAATTAGCTATGCTGTTTGGTTGATCCCTTTTCTCCCATATGGTGCAATTACTTTAATATTTTATAATTTCATTCAGTTGATTTAAGTTCATAAAATCAAGTGTGTGGCCGCCATATCCACATTTAACTAGGCTTATGTACAACTGATGGCATCATTTTGCAGATGTCTAACTAGTATAAATACTCATTGTAAATACATTTACGGTAATTGTCAGTTTAAGTAAGGTACTTAAAATTGAAGTTGTGCCTAATGTTACAGCATGACAGGTTCCAGCTCATTAACAGGACCAAAAATGAATCCTAGACCAACAGTTCCTTCCTCCATCATCCCACATTCCATGAAAATGACAATCCAATTCAGGCTTGTACAAATCTAAACAGTCCTACAGTAAACATGCCAAGAGAAAATGGCAATAACTCAATTTAATACAGTAAATCGTCTTCTGACAGGCTTTAAATTACTTCATATGAAGCTCAAATGCAAACATAGACCGTGCAACATCATAAATGCTGTCAAAAACTTAGGTGGCATATAGAGCTGCACGATTAATCATATCGCAATCGCAATCGCGATGTCAAGCTTGTGCGATTATATGACGCAAAATGCTGCGATTTTATGAAATAAAATAATAATAATTTAATAAATAAATAAATAAATACATGTGTGGACACGACAACCCATTTTCTGAGAGCTGTTTGTCCATTTTATACACCGCTAATAAAAAGAAGAGCAGTCAGTTTCAGTTTAAGCAGTGGCACGTGTGGCGCGCATGGTCATGTCACGACTTTTCCCGGTGTGCAGCGCAGAGAACGCGTAAAGATGGACGCGGAGCAAACGGGTCCTCAATGCACTTGGATGGACACATACACGCATTATGTCAATCAAAATACCCCTCTCGGCAAGTATTCTCGTAAACACATTCGGTTATGTCTTAATTGAACGAGGTGAGAATTCGGATGTGTATCTGTCGGATGTGAACGTGCATGGACTCTTACTCTTAAAGTGACAGCAACCTATAAATACCTGCTGTTGTCTGTCATGTAAATCAAACAACAAAACACAGCTTTAACAAAGATTAATCTATATTAAATTTATACAGTGAACAGTGTCATTTTACATTTAAGTATTACATTTCTGTGCTTGAAAATTAATACTACAGTTAGACCTTATACTTTATTTGTAACTTTATGTAGTATTTATCTATGCTTGTTGTGATTGGTGTACAGTATTTGTTCTTTTTACAGTCTGTTCACTTGCCTTTAATAATGTATTACTTAGGCTAGTAGTTTATGCTGTGGTATCAGAATAGTTTAAGTAGGCTAAGTAATAAATGCAAAGTTAAGTTGCCCCCTATCCAAATTTTTTTTGTGCTGATCCGAAAAATGATCCGATCCGTGACGTCATAACCATGATGTGATCCGAACCGTGAGTTTTGCGATCCATTGAACCACTACAGATTAGTAAAGAAACAAACATCTTAAATGGGATTATAACAAGTTTGCAGTAATGCAAAAATGTTATTTAATTTTGTAAAAATATTTTAATTTGAAAACGCTGTGCATTAGTTTGTTTTTGTTGCTATTTTGAGTTGAGAAATACACATTTCAGCATTATCAGTAATCTGTGTGTGCATTTTCATTGAGAACCAAGCAAGATGACTCATGATACTATTTGTTTAGTATATCGCTATCGCATATCGCAATCGCAATATTGACCTCAATAATCGCAATATGACATTTTCCCCAAATCGTGCAGCCCTAGTGGCATATGCATACAGTATTTGCATGGAAATCGACAGCACTTGAAGCGGAAAATTTGGTTTTGATGAAAATGCAAACAAGCCAACAATCACAGAACAAAACAAACACAACAACCTCCCCAGTGAAAAGCAGTCAGGAAGCCACAAACAAGTTGATTGACAAGTCCTGGAAAAGAATCGACTTTATCTATTAAATAAACTTCTACAAATGCACCCCCGGTTACTCAATTACTCAATAACAATAGTATCATGATTAATACTAAAACAGCACAGCTGCCAGACAATCCAACATGTTTTCTCACACTCTAGTGAGAAACAGTTTATTAGCATTTATATGGACTTTGAAAGCTGCTGAATCCACTAGGAGAATGTTTCAGTCCCCCCTTTGAAGAACATTTATTTTGCTCAACTTTTCACACTTGGCCAGAACATTGTTCATAAAGGAGCTGTGATGATGTCACTGACCTACTGCTGCGATCAAACAGTCGTATACCCACCTGAGCTCCTTCTGTAGTGCAGGCCGCGTTGGACTGTTTTCTCTGTGCAGCCCTGATAAGTGCATTAATGCTGAACTGGACTAGCCGTGATAACATGCCCACTGAGAAAGGCACCCATCCAGCAGCCTCTTCCCACTCTGTTCTGAAGAAATGTGTCTTTCCCCCGTCTTCACCCGCCCGGAGAGATCTGGCTGTGTCTCTGTGCTAATAAAGACTTCTCATTAGTATTCAGCACTAACGGTCGCCGATGCCCCGCAGTGTAGCGCTCGGGTCTCCTGGTCTGAATTTTGAGTGTCAAATGGGTGTGTAGCGGCAGATGAAATGAATGTGGACCCGGATGGATAGACAGAGGTGAAGAGGGAACGTCTGTTCAATCCTAGTGGCAAAGGTTCAGCCGCAGCACTACTGTCAATCAAGCTTAGAGCCGCGTCAGAACAGGCATCTGCAGTGATGTGACAGCGTGCAAACGGAAGCAAACAAATCAGCCTAGGATGCAGGCAGGCTGGCAAGCAATGAGATAATTCTTGTTGCGCTGTGAAAGAGTTTTAAAAATGCATATAGAAAACGGCCAAACAAAAGAGCCCTTGGGTTTTGCTCACTTTATCATTTATATGCATTCTGCAGAAATAAATTAGGGTGCCAATTACAGTAAACATGGAGGAATTAGCTAACAAGCAACCAAACAATGCTGCAATGTCTTGATGATTAACCCTCATGTTCTGTTTGGGGTCGGAGAAATGCCAAGGACCTTTTAGTAGCTTAAAAAAACATTACACTAACATTACTTCATTTACATTTACTTACTAAACAGTATGTTTGGGATCTCAAAGGTCATGCGTGACCTTTCCAACATGATTACGTAATG
The DNA here is from genome assembly GCA_003731715.1 of Anabarilius grahami. NCBI lineage: Eukaryota > Metazoa > Chordata > Actinopteri > Cypriniformes > Xenocyprididae > Anabarilius > Anabarilius grahami. The sequence goes on from RJVU01079805.1 coordinate 6,390,727, forward strand.
CGTGGCGCATCGCAGAGCTAGTGCAAGATGAGCATTTGTGGTTAAATTTGTATTTTATTTTAGAAAATGACCGATCGTTTAGCTGGACAAGACCCTTGTTCCTTGTTTGGGATTGTGTAGAGCCCTTTGAAGCTGCACTGAAACTGCAATTTAGACCTTCAACTCGTTGTACCCCGGTGAAGTCCACTATATGGAGAAAAATCCTGGAATGTTTTCCTCAAAAACCTTAATTTCTTTTCGACTGAAGAAAGAAAGACATAAACATCTTGACATGGGGGAGAGTAAATTATCAGGAAATTTTAATTCTGAAGTGTACTAATCCTTTAAGCATTGAAAAGAATTTGAAATAAGCCCATGTCTCTGCTGTGTACATGACAATGGCATGAAGCTTGTTGCTCTACATATAGTCTCTCTTAAGAATGGGCATAATGTTGAGATTACCTGTTTCTCAGAGGCTGATGAGTGAACTCTTTATCGCAGTTTAACAGAGATGGCCTCCCACAAGTGCAGGGCATCAGGATATATACTCAGGGCTTAGAGTGTACTCAATCCACAGGGAAGAAAAGTCATGCAGTGTGCGAATCTCTCCCATCACAACTTCTTAGCTGGTTGTGTAACCTACTGTGTGGGCTATGCGTATCATCTCTCTCCCAAGTAGTGATTCGTCATGCCAAGTGTGTAAAGCAAAAAGCTAGCACAAATCCTACAGTCAATGCAGGAGCTCAGAGAGACTATGTTGATGGTGACATTTCAGTGTTGTGTAACTACACCTCAAAACTGCCTTCAGATCGGTGCACTTGGTTTGTGATCTCTGCTTTTCTTTGCGTTTGAATGTCAGATGTTTGTTGACACACTTTTATACATTCTTCACACACCAGGTGCTGATCTGGAACGGTTCAGGAGAACGGACAGATGTGAGGATTGTGGACACAGATTGTGTCCTCACCAAATTTAAGTTGTTTTCAAAACTTCTTTTATAAAAATAAGAAATGCCCAGTGCACCCAATAACTAGCCAATAACTAGAACTTCCTTATAACTAAGGCTAATTTAGCATTAAATAGTATTGGCGTAAAACTCTTGAAGACAGCGATGCACTGTTTGTGGGCAGGTTATAAAGTATCAGCCAGTTATGTTATAACTGCACTGAAATCAATGCACTGTCAGAATTTGTTTTTGTACCTTTAGGGGTACAACGGCTGTCACTAAGACAGCACCCTCCATAGATCCACCTTTGTACCTCATCTAACCCTAAAGGGTACATATTTTTACTTTTTTGATGGTACTGCCCAAATGACAAGCTGCTGTACCCCTAAAGATACTATTGTTTAGCTCTGGCACAATAAGCACCAGCACCAATCTGGATGAAAAAGGGTTCAGTTTGATCTAGTGGTATTGTTGGTGCCTGAAAGAAACCAAAAGCACAAAGGTACATATTTAGAATCATTAAAGTTTACTTGCAAAAACCTTGACTACACAATGACAACAGTACAGCTCTACAAGCTCACAGAGCACTTTATTTTTCAAAGTGTACTCAAGACCCTACATTAAGGTCACAGGCTTCCATCTGTCAACAAGTATTTCCACGTTGACCCACTTTTCTTTGATATCTCAGTGATCTCTGACACATCATAGACTGGATCCCTGTGGATGGAAACTTGAACATGTCATGTACACTTTTGAACCCTCTCAGTGCCTTCTGTACAGGTTCCATACCGCCGTAATCCGGCCAGGTGGAGGAACAGCTGATCTAGGCCCAGTGGCGTTGGCTTCACGGACTTGGCAATTTTCACCTCTGATGAGCACAGCACTGGAGAGAAGCTATCTGTCCTAATGCAGACTAACGCAGGTCAGAGGAGCTCAGGACACATCTTACAAAAGGAAACAAAACTCTGCCCTTATCTTTTTTGCTCAAAAGCCTGGCAAGCTTGAAAACTCATTATTGCTGCCTGGTTGCAGAGTCGGGGTATAGTGGGGATAACAAACTTTATAGACAGTTACCCAACAGATATATTTAAGGTTTGTTAGGCACTGACACTGAGCCAAACAGAAGCGCCTTAAGGGTTTTCTTGTAACTAACACTGACTTGGCCTTGAATAGTATTGGCAGGAAACATTTGGGTGTCTTTTTGTAAAAAGTGCCAGCACTGCAGTCCCCCCTCCTCCTCATTTATTTTTATTTTTTTCAATCTCACTTTTCTCACAAAGTTGTTCATTTCCTGTCTCAAGGGTGCGGATGAGGAAGAATTGGGTATTTCCTCGCTGAAAAGCTTTGTGGATTCTCCACAGATCATAGGGCTTAATTAAAGGCTTGCTTTTACATGCAGACCACGTTACGCTAATACTAGGTACTGTCGAAGATCCAAAACAACTTAAGAAGAGTCACAAAAAATTACTAAACTAAAACTAGTTAGTAAGTCTGCACACATACATCCTGTAGAGCTAAAATACAGGCAAGAGAACAACAATTGCATGAAAAATCCCATATTCAATGCCATGACTTTTGAAACCGAACATAAAAGCTTTGCCTGGAAAACCCACAGGCTCTTTCAGTAACAATAATTCAGTAGGAGCTGGGATTTCCTAAAGCCAAAAGAGAGAGGCGTCCAAACTGAATGAATGGCTGAAGGAGGTGGTATGAATCCTCCTACCCAGCAGTGTGGGTAATTATTTCAAAAAGGTATGTTTGTACTGCGGGCAACATCAGCTTAAGACATGGCACAGGAACGCTGATCAACACTACCTTAAGGGAAGGCGTCGGAGTGGTGGAGGAAGACACAGGTACAGTATGGACATAATACTTGGAAATTATAACAATGTCAATTATGAAAACACAACTGCGTGCCTTGTCGGACTTCAACACATTTTACACCATTCAAAATGCAGTGACAACTACATGCAAATGGGCATCAATTGTACTTTTTGGGGATGGTTATGGCATTACTTTAGGCATTACCTTGCATTCTGGCAGGTAAGTCTTTCAGAGCAAGCACACAATGCTGAGGCTTTAGCTTTGTTGACGAAGGCAATTGCATTGTAATCACATTATTTAGGTCTGTTCGTCCAACCTCCCAAAGCCACAGGACTAAATCGGACTAAAACATTTTACAAAAGGCATGTTACTGCTTTACTTCAGATGAAAACGTAAACGCAAAGGACACATTCTCACTTTGGTATTGGCAACTGGGATACTGAGAAGCATTTTAAAAAGGTTAGGCTAACTCTATTTAACTTGACACTGTCATAAAATGCGAATATGGCAAGAGAGTAAACATGGCCAATGACCACAGCATCCATTCTTAGCAGACAGGTTTATCTGACACAGTAAATGTCCTGTCCTATTAAGAAGAGAGGCTAGTTAAATCTTGTCCCCATGGACTAAACAAAAGTTCAAGAATTCAATATTCATGAAGCCCACTGTGACAGTTAAGTTTGGAAATAAAGTCTCAAAACGGCAAAGTTAAATGCTGAGAAATTAATTCAAAAGGGTCAAGGACAACATTCGTTTAATTTTGACAACAACTCTATACCTTTGGGTGCGCCACACTGGAAAGTGTAGTCTCAGAACTGTTTTCCAAACATACTGATGAGAATGACTCTGCCAGATGGATTTGCAGGCACTCTATGGCCCCAATTTCCTTTTGTAACATACTTCATTAACAGCATGTTAATCTCAGGTTTGTTGATATGACTTTGAGAATCCATTTTGCTCTCTTTCTCAGAGTGCATCTATCTCTCTGTCTCTCATCAACCTTCATTCGCGACCTTCTCATCGACTGCCTCTTGTATAGAGTGTGGCGGTTTCAAAAATGGAGCGTATGGCGGATTCATTTGTGCCATTTACTCACTTGAAAGCTCATCCATAGCCCAGAGCTGCACCATTAGCATGCTATGAGCGGCAAAGGAAGTGTTAGCGCTAATTACTATATACACTATAATACAGAAAAAAAAGGTTCTGAAGAGCTTAATGACGCCAATGACTTCCAACCACTAAAATAGCACTATGCTTCACGATATAAGATTTTACTGTAGATGTTCAGTATTGATGCAATTCAGATGTCTTTCCTTCTCATACTTCAACACAGCAGGTTCAGCTGACATCCGTAGCTAAAAATCAACAAAGATATGAGCACCAAAAACACTTTATTCTATAAGAGCATATCATTCCCAAGCAGAACACTGAATGTACCAAAAGTGCTCGTCATCCACACACAAATTGCTTTTGACTAAAATATCTTTTTCTTCTAGAAAGTTCCGCGGTTTATGATTGGAAAAAAGCATTTTAAGAAATCCAGAATTGATTACAGTGTTACTTGCAATGTAAAAATGTCAATCAAAATAAGA
>RJVU01079805.1:6404258-6450389 GCA_003731715.1 Anabarilius grahami
CAGTCGTCCGATAGGCCTGATGTCAATAAAAGCTTTTATTTGACTAACAAGGAAGTTTTCAGTTCTAAACTTACTGGATATTCTTATAGTACGATGACCTCTTATGTATCAAAAACTCAAGAAAAAGTTGATTTCTCAATTCATGTCCCCTTTAATGTGTTTTCCTGATCAGATAGCTATCCGATTGTGAAAAGATCAGGACTGCATTTCCCAAAAGCATTGTAAACCTAAGTTGATCGTAGAACCATTGCCACCAATAGTCTCTATGATTAACTTAGCTCACGAGATGTATTTGAGTTCGAGCTATACGCATACAGTATAACGCGTTCAAGACGTATTTAAATCAGATCACTCAAACCACTTTAGCAGGTGCTTTGAGATGCATTCCAAACAAAACTGGACAAGTGTAAATGGATCTGGTTACTGAAACCACATTAAATGTTACTCCTCCCAAAATGTTAAAAAATAAACGTGTGAGAGCGTGTTATAGGCTTTATGACGTTAGCCAGATATGACAGTGCTACTGCAACACGCATTGCCACAGATGAGTAGCCGAGTATCTGTTCAGCAAGCCGTAAGCCAAAGTGCAAACTGTACATTCCAAAGTACACTCTCAATTAACCAGAAGGTCTTTAGGAGATAAACCAGTCACAAAATAATGAAAAAAAAAAAAAGAAAATGGCAGACAACAAAAACATTTAAACAAAAGCATACAAATCATATTAACACCACGAACTACAAAAAGTAATATAACTGTGAAAGTAAACTACACTTTTATGAGTCAAAAACAGATTTTTGTTTTAGTTACACAAACCTGAAACCTTTACAATCTACCTGCATGAAACATAAAAATGCCACTAGACATTCGCTGAGAAATTTAACACAATTTAATATTTTAAAACTATACCAGTTAATGAATTAACTTTGAAAGCCCTAAAATACTAAAACCAGAAAAAACCTAAAAAATCTACAAAATAAAAAAAATTATAAATAAAAATGAAGCAACAATAACCCTCTAGCAAGCAATCACAGACAAAATAAATGGAAGGTGCAGCCACAAAACAAACACAAATTGCCATAAGGAGCGAGGACAGACAAAGGTTCTCTGCCCAACATTAGAATTATCACAGAAGTAATCTGTTTTATTTACATATAGCTCTGCAGTAATAGATCAGATTTATATCAGATTTGCTGAGACATTTACATTCCCTAGTGTAAAAGGAATGTGAAAACCAAATCGGACAGCAATCCGATCAATCAAGATGCAATCAACTAAGTGTAAAAAGGCTCTAAATGTTATTTACAGAGCTAGTATCTTGGGTTATATTGAAACCCCTTGGCAACATCACAAATCTATCACACTTCACTGTAAAAGCGGTACACAATCTTGAGTTATGGCATAGCTCCCTCAAAGTAAGGACATTATTCCTGGTCGAATCTAAAATGGAATAGCATTATAGGCACAGTGAGCAAGAATAGCGTGTGTGTGTTGTAGAGTGGAACAACCCCCTGTGCCGAGGAACATGAATTCAGTGGAAAGTCGCCAGCTAGGATCCTGCGGGAGAACACAGAGTGGCAGACTACTAGACAACACAGAGAGCATCCCTAGTGAGAACACTTACACACACGCGCACACACGCACACATGCACACACGCAACACACGCACACACATTAATGCCAGTGCCATTTTCCCACTTGATCTTAACAGACACACATCCTGAAGAGCACATGGCTCAGGCAAGCTAAAGCTCAAAACCCTCAAAGATACAACTAGGGCACTACAACTCACTACAACTGAATAATACTTTCTTGAGCAGAAAAAGTGAAGATAATATATGCTTTCTGTATGATACATATATACGTCTCAGCCTTTGGCAATATTCAATATACACCGATCAGGCATAACATTATAACAACCTTCCTAAAACTGTGTTGTTCCCCCCTTTTGCTGCCAAAACAGCCCTGACCCATCAAGGCATGGACTCCACTAGACCCCTGAAGGTGTGCTGTGGTATCTGGCACCAAGATGTTAGCAGATCCTTTAAGTCCCGTAAGCTGTGAGGTGGGGCCTCCATGGATCGGACATGTTTGTTCAGCACATCCCACAGATGCTCGATTGGATTGAGATCTGGGGAATTTGGAGGCCAAGTCAACACCTCAAACTCGTTGTTGTGCTCCTCAGACCATTCCTGAACCATTTTTGCTTTGTGGCAGGGCACATTATCCTGCTGAAAGAGGCCACAGCTGCCAGGGAATACTGTTTCCATGAAAGGGTGTACATGGTCTGCAACAATGCTTAGGTAGGTGGTACGTGTCAAAGTAACATCCACATGGATGGCAGGACCCAAGGTTTCCCAGCAGAACATTGCCCAAAGCATCACACTGCCTTCGCCGCTTTGCCTTCTTCCCATAGTGCATCCTGGTACCAATTGTTCCCCAGGTAAGCAATGCACACGCACCCGGTCATCCACGTGATGTAAAAGAAAACGTGATTCATCAGACCAGGCCACCTTCTTCCATTGCTCCGTGGTCCAGTTCTAATGCTCACGTGGCCACTGTTGGTGCTTTCAGCGGTTTACAGGGGTCAGCATGGGCACCATGACTGGTCTGCGGCAATGCAGCCCCATACGCAACAAACTGTGATGCACTGTGTATTCTGACACCTTTCTATCAGAACCAGCATTTACTTCTTGAGCAATTTGAGCTTCAGTAGCTTTGAAGTAGTTTTGAAACAACTCACAAAAATTGACAGTTTAAACTGATTCTAAGGAAATTTAAGGATCTTTTTGTCTAAAAAAGAAAAATTATTGTGATGCTCACAATGTTGCTTAATTTTGTCACCCATAAAATTGTCACAAATATATAGTGAACAATCAATATATCGGCCAACCCAAGCCAATTCCATATCCCATATATCTAAGTCACAAGAGGGAGAAAAGGAGAAAGAAGAAAACAAGATCTGTTGCCAGTCATTCTTCACGACTTCTACTTTACATACAGGTGTACCGCCACACTAAAGAATTGAACTCATGGTCTCTAACTTCCTGATTAATGCCATCACTAAAAGTGCTGTGAAAGAGATACACTCTGGATGCTGATTGAACCTCATCACTGCACATGAAGTGGAAGAGGAGAGGTGCCAGAGGGGCTGGACATAAACGATTGTGCCGTTTGTGAATCCAAAGAAGCCTAACATGGTTAATTACCAAGCAAGCATCTCAGAGGATGAAAATAAAGTGGCCAGAGCATTACTAAACACTGTCTGTTCCACAAAGTACTCATTAGCCGTATATATATGTGGCCTGTGTCTCTGGCCAGAGGTTTAATGGAGATGGAGGGCACATTATGGAGAGTGTAGTTATGTGTTTGGAGAGTGAACAGTACTACCTTCTGAGCAATCTCTCTACAACAACTGGACAACTTTCACAGAAGCCTGGGACATACGTCAAGTTACAGGCTGATGCTGACCCTGGAGTCGCATGCAAAAATCACGCCGTGTCAATTCATGGCTATTCAATTTTAGTATTCATCAAGACATTAAAATTGCTAGGCCTATACAACAGGTGTGGTGCAACAGCAGGTGATGGAGTCAGTCTTTCAATTGCTTTCACATCCTGTGAAGAGGTGGGAAATCAAGGGAGCAGAAATCAATGTTTGCCGTACATTACTTTGAAATGATGCATGTCTCCAGGCTGATTAGTGTCCCACCCTGCTAGATAAAGTGCAACCACATGATCAATACTATAATAAAGACAAGCCATGGCTGTCGTCTCAGGCAAAATTGCCTACATGACCCGATGAGCTCCTTGTGAGGGCGCATCCTGAACATAAACCGCCAGTTAAGTGTGAGATGAGTGTTCAATAAGATAACTCGGGTTCAGTTCAACACAGATTACACTTTAATCTCAAAATAAATGGTTAAATGACTGATATTAAATTAGGTGAAATTCAATTTCGGTTGCCTGAAGAACTAATCAGTAAAAATTGGCCAACATAACAGGCTGATTTCAGGTTCACCTGAGCCTGATCATCAGACACCTTTCTTTTCATAAAAATAGATAGAGATAGAGATAGAGATAGAGAGATAGAGAGAGGAGAGACACACAAGTTTGCTTTACATTCAAAATCCAGCTACCATACCTTAAATACTTGAGGAAACATAGTGTCAATCTGTCATGCTGATTGCCTATTACATGGTGAGTTCACAGGTGTGAGTATATCTTTACATCATAGAAGTACACTGCAGCAGATTCAAAACTCTACTGTAGGTTCACATGCTGACAGTCATTAGCAGGTGCTGCCTTTATGTTCTGGCAGATTTACTGATGTGTTGAATTTCATCCAACACCTGCATTTTTGTCTCATTTTCATGTGGAGTTATAAAGCTTAAGCCCTGACTACAGTTTATAGTGTAGTATGTTATGTCCAGCGTGGAGCCCTGCATTATGGGCGGCAAAGCCCTGAACTCATAAATAAAAGTGGGAAAACATCACACTTGCTACATTGCAGCAATACTGCAGGTGCTCCTGTCCACTCAGACCAGCAAATGAAGCATAGAAAAGGTCACTGTGACTGCCCATTCCAGCCAAAAAAAAAAAAAGACCAATAAATAATCTTTGCTGGGAATTAGAGTAGAATTTTCAAGTCACGCTATATATATTGTATTTTTTATATATGAGAATATATATATTCATATTCAATAATGTAGACACTGTAGTGAAGTTTGAGCAGTACTGAGCATGACTAAGTGACTTTCCCTCCAGCAAGGCTCAAAACACCAGAAAAGATTGCTGAAAAACAATACTAACACACACACACAGTACGTATGCACAGGTGGTTGCAGGGCAAAGTAAATTTGCAATTGATTCAGATCATTTCAAAAAGGTCAGTCAAAGAGCAAAACGGGAAATTAAACGGGTAGTTTTATGGTGTTTTGGGGAGCCCAGTTTTAGGACAGCCATGGCTGTGTTTGTCCAAACAAGTCCCTTTCAAGGAAAGTCTGTTCATTCGACGGTCATATTTGCAATGCCCCCGGGCAGCTATTTCAGGCATCCAAGACCAAGTTCTATCTATTTGAATGGGGGAATCCTGAAATCTCAAAAACTGCTTGGCGAACACACAATTAAATAACATATTTTAAATCAGCAACAAAATCTGACATGAACTCACATAAATGTTGTTTCTTATGCTCAAATACCGGCAAAAAAAACCATTTTTCAGGCTAAACGCGCATGTGCAGTCCTAACGGTGAGTCTAAGGTTTCTATGCGAACCGGAGCTTCTAACGGCAGTTGCAGTGACGCAATGACTTTATCAATCAGTGATTGGCTCTTTTACTTAGAAGGTGGGACGTATTCCGCCATATTGCGCATTGAAGGTTCTCCCATTCATAACCAATAGGTGTGAACCGCCTTTCTATATCTATAGTCTTTGGTTTGACTCTGCAGTGCCCACAAGAACCAATGAGAAATAATATTTTAGGTTGTTTCATTCTCACGCAGCAAGATGGTAGACAGCTAAGGTCGGTACTAAACTACTAGTGCATATGATAGATATATATATATAGTAAAAAGTCAATTTTTGGTTTGTAGCAAAGAAAATATTTTTAAGTACCCTCTGTTTGGGCATTTGTTGTTCAAGCAGGCTACCACTTACTCAAGCAAGGACAATTAAGATAAGTCCCATCTGCACGTCCATCCATCATCCTCGGGGCAATTTGTTCTCTGCTGCTGTAAATTAAAAACTCAGCTTACACTGTTTTATGAGATGTAGTTGGTGGCAAAGTGAGCCGGGAGAGGCACTCCTCGTCATTAAGCATAATTAAGCTGCCACCCTTGTCACCCCTGACTGCGGACGCATGGTCAAACTCTGCTGAAGCTTCAATTCAAATCAAGGCCCTCGTTCGGTTCTGTCACCTGTGCTCGATCAGAACAAGATGCAAATAACCCCTCAATTCCACATCATGTTCATTAAGGTCAGAGGAGGTCTTTGATGCTTAATTACGCTTCTGCAGCTCATCTGTAGAGACGTGCCATGACTGCGCTGTTTGAATGCAGAAGGAGACCTTATTGTGTGTGACTGTTTTACTAATAACACTATTTCTACATTATGTCAAGACAAGAGGAGGAATAAGATACCTTAAGCTCTCCCCTCACCAGGTATGAGATGAAGAGCTGAGCATGTTAGAAGGACTTGCTGTAATGCACCATTCAGAATTCAATTGATAATGTCTTGTAGACTCCATTTAAATTCCTGAATTTGAAATTATGTTCTAAATCTCACACAAATGAAGTAGAATAAAAAACGAATTGAAATTCAAAAGGAATAGTTTTTTTAATAACAACAAAAAAAGTTCTATATTTGGCAAATGTTAAAGCCCTTTCACACCAAAAGTGAAACGAATAAGCCTCAGGCTAAAGGAAATGCATATTTACACCTGTACAGTAGAGGGCGCAGCTCAAACAAACCTTTTAGTTGTGCTGCTATTCTGGATTAAAGAAGAATAGGTGTGACGAGCAGGGCGGGCGAGAGCCGTGAGAGAACGGCGCGAGGCCGGTGACGCGAGTGTTAATGATCGTCACCTGTGAGGCGCACCGGCCTCGAGTCCCTCACGGAGGAGCTCCGGGAGCATAAAAGGAGGAGCGACGACAGTGAAGGACGAGAGAGGACCAGGCCTGGACTTTATTTTATGTTTGTATGGCCGGCAGACGTCCGCGAGGGTCTGCCGGCATTACTTTCGTTTTGTATTTGTTTATTTTGAATTAAAGTTTTGTTTGATGTTCGCCGGTTCCCGCCTCCTTCCTCTATATACGAACGGTGTTACATTGGTGCCGAAAACCCGGGAGGAAGGAGGGACATGCTGTCGGAGAGCCCTCGCTGCTGAGGGGGATCGCGGTGCTGCGGAGAGGCGGTGGTACTGGGGCCTTGTGAAAGGTGGGACGGAGACCCGGATGCCGTGCTCCTGGGACGAGGTGGGGTGGCTGCCGTCCTGGAGGGAGCGGAGGAGTCGCCGCCGTCCGCCGTGGGCCGGAGCCTGCTACCGTCCGCCATGAAGGGGAGGAGCAGGGGACGGGGGACTCGCTGCCGGCTTCCCTCAGCCAGAGGAGCCATCGCCGGCCGCCAGGAGGCGGTCGAGGATCGGGCCGTCCAAGGAGCGTCCAGTGCCATCGCATGGCACCGCGAGGAAGAGCCTCTCGGCTGGCTGAGGACCGAGCGGCAGTGTGTCTGAGAACCGGACCAAGAATTTTTTTTTTTTTCTTTTTCCTCTCTCCTCTCTCCCCTCTCACGTTCTGTCGCTCCCCTTGCTTCCGTCTCCTTTCTCTCGTCTCGTCTGTCCTTACCCCCAGGTGCTGCGGCCGCCGAGACAGGCCCCGGGGGGGAGTAAGCGCAGTCGCGGGAGTACCCCCCGGCCTGCGAGGGGCCATGGGGGTATGTGATTTTTTGTGTTTTTTAACATTATTTTATGTTTTATTATGTTTGTGTGGCCGGCAGATGTCCGCGAGGGTCTGCCGGCGTTACTTTCGTTTTGTTCTTTGTTTATTTGAATTAAAGTTTTGTTTGATGTTCGCCGGTTCCCGCCTCCTTCTTCCCCTATATACGAACTGTGTTACAATAGGATTCAGGAGAAGGAAGTTCAACACTCTTATTTCTAAATCCAATCTAAAGTCATTTTTGCTTATTAGTATGGGTGAATTAGATCAAGGTCAGCAGCAAAGACATTGGTTAATAAAGTGAGATTAAATACATAAAGTAGATTTGTGTAATTTAATATAGTTAATTATTACAGGTTTGTGTAATATTCTGAGATTGCATTTCACTGTTTTTATTCATTTTGAGGAATACTCACGATTTCTCTCAACATGGGGTCAGGAGAGCTGTCAGTCAATAAATGTGAAAAAGTAACTTGAGATACTTGTTTGAAAAAGTAACAGATATTTTGCTGTAAATTTAAAAAGTCATGTGTTATTTTACTAGTTACTTGAAAAAGTAATCTGATTACATAACTCTAGTTACTTGTATTGCGTTACCCCCAACACTGCAGACAGATAACTGTACCAATTTAAACCAAGCTCATGTCATTTCCCAATCTCACTCCCACTTCTTTCCCGTCTCCTCTCTTACTGTGCCCTTTCTATAAAATAGAAAACAGGCAAAATAAAAAATTTAATACATCAGTCAGGTCAAGGCTTTTCCTAAGGTATCAAGCGGACTAGAGTCCTTGCCAAATAAAGTCAGCCATTCTGCTCCGGTGCACATTTGAGATTTTGTGCAAAGCCAAGAAGAGAACAGACACAGTATAGTCTGACTGCAGTGACCGTCCCAAGACACTCTTCCAGACAAGGGCCCGGAGCAGGAATGTCCTTCCCCCCTCCCCTATCTACCAAACTCCAGTTCCGCATCAGTGGAGGAAAGCTTTGAAAATAAACAGATGGTGAGGAGAGAGTAAAAAAAGAGACACGCCATTATATTATTCACTCGCTTGGTTCTTCATCTTCATAGAAGGAAGGCACCGCTGGTTCTGAAAGTATTGGTATTCCCCTTAGCATGCGTCAGCCGGCCAGCTGGAACAGGAAGAGTGGTGGGGGGCAGAAAGGGAACTTAACTTCTACATGTGAAATTGATGTGCCGGGCATATATGCATCTGTTGAAATTGTCCGTTCTGACAGTGGGAATGAGGAAAGATTCACTACCCACTGCATCACTGACTATTCACTGGCCACGACAAACAACCCAAATGCATTAGGGGTGGGACTGAAGGGGGGCAAAAAATGGCGGGTACAACACAAACGAAGCCCCGGCTGACAAACACAAACTGCCTGGTGGCTCAAAATGATGATTATGTCAGTCAGAGAGCAATTTATCATCAATGGCAAAAATAGCTCCACATGCTGCACGCCTTTTTGCCATGATAACGGCTGTAGAATATGTGTGTGTCGCACCTATTCGTATGGGTACGGGACCAGGTAAAGGGATGGAGACCGAGGAGGAGGGAGCGGGTGTTATGTGGAGTTCTGGGAGAGATTAAACCAGTTCATTACAAAGTTATCACACGACTCCTCTGTTTTGTGCACATCTACATGGTGACAGAAGTGGGATTTTAATAAATCATGGCACAAAATCTGCGGCGCATAGAACCGCTCGTATTTGATGACGACATCGCTAACAACTGGCTGAAATTCAAGAAGGAATGGGACGTATACAGCAAAGCAGGGCTGTCGGACAAATCAAAAAAGGTGCAAGCTTACACGCTCCTCAATCTAGCCGGTTCGGATGCCCTAGATAAATATGACTCATTTCACTTTCATGAGGATGAGGACAAAGAGGATCCTGACACGTTAATAAAAAAATTCGATGACATTTGCCTGCCAGAACGAAATGTGATAATGGACAGACATGCATTCAACATCACAGTGCAAAAACCTGATGAAGGAATTCAATCTTACGTGGCCACGCTAAGACTACTAGCTAAAAAATGCGACTTCGGCTCGCTAACTGACAAACTAATACGTGAACGAATCGTCTGTGGCATACACAATGACTCAGTTCGTGCTCAGCTACTAAGGGAAAAAGACTTGACATTAGAATCAGCAATCAGGCTATGTATGCTGTTTGAGCGTTCAGAAAGGGGTGCCAAGGAGCTCAAAAGAGAGGCTGAAGTGTGTGCAGTGCAGCAGAACAAAAGGCGATGTAACAATTGTGGGGGTGAGCATGCAATGGAGCACAACAAATGCCCGGCTTTCAACAAACGCTGCAACTCATGCAACAAATGGAATCACTACGCTAAGTGTTGTAGATCCAAGCCTCAAAACATAGGTGGGCGTATGGCGCCACCTAGTGGAAGTGCTCTCAACAACCTGTAACAAACAAGTCAAGCTAAAAATAGACACTGGAGCTAAATGCAATGTTATGTCTTTATCCACATTGCAGTATGTTGACCACAACGCACAGATTGATCACTCAAACAAAGTCAATCTGATAGCCTACGGCGGTCAAACAATTCAGACACTGGGCACTGCCACCCTATTCCTCTCAGGGGGGAAATTGTTATTCCACATAGTGGATAGAAATGTTAAGAGCCTGTTGGGTCTTCCAGATAGCATGAGGTTAAATCTCATACAACTTAGCCCAGAAGTACATGCAGTACAACAACAGGCTCCTGAGATGAGTGATTATGAGGATTTGTTTCGTAACGACTCTGTTGGTAAGCTTCCAGTCATATATCACATGCGCATGGATGAATCGGTGCATCCCACCGTGTGTGCCCCTAGAAGGATCCCGCTGGCCATGAAAGACAAAGTTGCACAAGAGCTGGAAAGGATGACGAGACTGGGTATTATTTCGCCAGTGGAGGAGGCTACCCCGTGGGTATCGGCCATGGCAGCTGCAGTCAAAAAGGATGGTACGGTACGCATATGCATTGACCCTGTACATCTTAATAAGGCTCTCCTGAGGCCTTATCACCCATTAAAGACTGTGGAGCAAGTGATCGCTGACATGCCACAGGCAAAGGTGTTCAGCATCTTAGATGCAAAGTGTGGATTCTGGCAGATCCCTCTGGATGAGGAATCATCGACACTCACAACTTTTATGACCCCATTCGGAAGGTACAAGTTCTTACGAATGCCATACGGGATTTCAACTGGAAGTGAAGTCTTTCAGAGATGTATGGAACAGCTTTTTTCNAGTGCATAAATGCATGAAATAAAGTGAAAATCATGCCAATCTGCAACTTTTCGGAAAACTAATCCATAGTGGTTTAGTCCAAATTTTTTGAAGAGACTCGATCGCTTTTTATGATGAACAGGTTTAATTTAGGCTTTTATTCACATATAAACATTGATCAGCGAACATAAACCTCAACCAAACCTGACCAATGCGTGAGAACAAACCTCTTGCAGAAGCTCAAATGTGCTGCGTAACACACGAGAATGAACCTCATTTGTTACCCAACACGTTTGAGCTTCTGGAAGTGGTTTGTTCTCATGCATCATCATTCAGGTTCGGTTGAGCTTTTGTTTATGTTCGCTAAACAATGTTTATGTACGAGTAAAAGCCTAAATCAAATCTGTTCATCATAAAAAGTGATTGCATCTCTCCAGAAAATTTTGACTAAACCACTCAATTCATATGGATTAGTCTTTCAATCTATTTATGAACTTTTTGAAGCATCAAAGTTGCAATTGAATAGGCTGTCAATGGAGGGACAGAAAGGTCTCTGATTTCATCAAAATGATCTTCATTTGTGTTCCGAAGATGAACAAAAGTCGTACAGATTTGGAACGACATGAGGGTGAGTAATTAATGACAGAATTTTCATTTTTGGGTGAACTAACCCTTTAAGAGACCATCTCTCACACTTGTAAGGAACAGTGGTAAAGCTAAAACATACTCTTCTCTGATTTACTATATATAGTTAAGAGTGGCACCAAGTAGTTTTTCCACATTTTATACCTAAACAAATAAACAGTACTGTATTCTCACACTCACATGAGGGTTGGTCATATATAGGATAGGATGGGACATCAGGAACACCTTGTGTGCAGTGACAAGAGGGTCTTACTGAGATACTCTATGGTGTAGCCTATTCATTGGGTCATGGAAATGAACAAGCAAGTGAAATAAACCAATTTACCTTTAAATGTTAACATACAGCCGGAGTTTGGACTTTGCAGTACAGAGGATCTCCAATAAAGTGTACTGGGTGGCAGCACAGTAGAATACAAGCACGCATCTGTTCTTCTCTAAACTGTGTAATTTATAAATCTTTTACTTATAGAGACACAACATCAGCTG
This sequence comes from Anabarilius grahami, assembly GCA_003731715.1. Taxonomy (NCBI): domain Eukaryota; kingdom Metazoa; phylum Chordata; class Actinopteri; order Cypriniformes; family Xenocyprididae; genus Anabarilius; species Anabarilius grahami. The sequence continues at coordinate 6,416,052 of RJVU01079805.1, forward strand.
CTAAAGCAGCTACAATCTTTCTTGAGTAAAACACACCATTCAATCTTCCAGCTGGCTGTCAGGTTAGTGAAATATGGCCTTCAAGATGAAAAGGTGACAGTCTATTAAAACATCGCCAACCGATTCATCACGTTGAGGGGCACTGACTCGATTTATTCTCTGCTGCTTCATCTAAAACCAATCAGGGGAATTTACCTACAGAGAGTCAATTTACAATGGGATTTCCACACCTCATATCACCTTATTCACTGCAATGAAAACATCCAATCATTTCACAGCTGACGAGCTGATGCTGGACTTGGCTTTTCCCTGAAGAACATGAATGACTACAGCATTCACACAGCCCATAGAATCCGTAACGATTTCTGTGGCGCAGATCTATAGCCGAGGACCAAAGAAGTAGCAGTGCATCACAGACACATGAAGTAAGGAATGTTGCTGGTCACACATCCCAGACCAAAGATCTCAGATCTATATTCTGAAATACACATCTATTATAGAACTGCAACAGTGACTTGCAAACAATGCAAACAAATGTTCATCCGAATATTTCATCAAAATGTATGGCTTTTCTTTTTTACTATCCTGCTGATGTCACTTGGCAAACCAATAGCCATAATATAGATCCATTTGGTATGGAATGTAGACTTTTCACAATTCCCGTTCATTTTTTTTCCTGATAAATATCCAGTTTTACTCAGAAACACATCATATTATGGGGTAAAATGAGGTGTGAAATGGCAATTCACAGTGATAAACGAATATGCAAAGGCCACATACTGGTGTTCGAATTCTGTGGAAATCTGTGAAGCCTTCTGCTGAATTCTGGGAGTATAGATTCATGCAGGCCTACATACTGGTATTACAGCACAAGAGTGTGCCTATATTCAGTCCAACGTGCAAACTGTCATTTCACAGGAATTTAAATATGTGGCTTAGCCAAGTTTTCCACCTGATATTCCTCCTGCTCTCTCTCACCCCTTTTGGAGATTTAAACATAATCTGCTCAGGATTTTTCTGAGAGAGTCACAGTCAAACGCAAGTGAATCTGTAGAGATTTGCAGCTTTGACTCATGGGGTAAAAACTGAGGGCTGATGGTTGGTGAGTCAGTGAAGTGAAGAAATGAAACACCACTCCATTGCTTGTGCATTTCCTGTCTGATTTTTCTGAGCTGTGCAATCTGCCGACAGGTGTTGTGTTGAGCCTAAATGTGTAATTAACCACTAAGACATTGAGGGACTGCTTCCTTCATAAATAACTGAAACATATTCAAATATTCAGCAACAGACATAAATGTCAAAGGGGGTTCAAAACATCATTTCCAATAAAGTTGTCAAAAGTACTGAAATTTAAAAAAATTTGACTCTTTGAGCGCAGTTGAGTGGATTCGTGAACACCTCTGATTGGCCATTGTAATCAAGGCTCATCGGATATGTCCGATTGGCTACAATAAAAGCAGGCATCCATCAGCGGACTGGTCCGCGAAAGACGCCTGCTTTCAAATACTCCCGTGTGTATCTGTGTAAGCGCTTGGTGAAGAGCATCATTGATGACTGTTTACAACATTTTTGAAGCGTTGATCATTGAAGCCAATCACAGACATATCCGATGAGCGTGTGAACAATGGCCAATCAGAGGTGTTTACGAATCCACACAACAGTGCTAAAAGAGTCACATTTTTTAAATTTCAGTACCGACTTTTGTGACAACCGCAGCTTTCATTTTAATGCTATATCTCTCAGGGACTCTCATTTTGCGGTTCGGCTACATATTGCATAATATCCTATTATCACCATAAACAAAAATGTATTTAGCAACAATAACTGTTGGTTAAAAAAAAAAGAATAATGTCTGCATGTCTCTACTCTGCGGCTGTCATGTGACTCCTTATCAGCTTTCCCTATTTTACAAGAAGCTCTTGTTACTATTCCAACTCCATTCTACTCTAATCTCCCTTTTAAAAAGGCTCTAATTAATATGAATAGTAATTAGCAACCTCGTTATTCCACCTCAGTTTTGCTTCTCCTATTCAAAAGTGGAGTCCCACCAGTGGAAAGAAGGAAAGAGCTACAGTATAAAAGAAATGCAAAACTACTACAAGAGTCATAAATAATATTATTCAATATTATTAGTTGGCTTTATATAAGTATTGAGACTGCCTTTTCCCATTGCAACATTATCCTGAGGTCGTGAGGGTGGCTCAACTAGTTGAGGTGGCTTTATACGTGTAGATATTTCCAAAGAGGAGGTCGTCACTAGAGATTTGAGTGTCTTCTGATACTATACTCAGTTTGCTTTTTGAATTGGCCCCCTGAAATATTTCAAAAATAATGAACACCTCAAAGATGCTATATCCTGCTCGATGGCAGAGAAGAGAGGGGGCCGCGGGACAAGAATAATTGGTGAATGCTGGCACAATGAGACGAGAAGAGACATCATGATTATTATTGCAACCTGTCCGCAATGATGCAGATCGAAAATTAAATGGAACGCCGAGCACACTCAAAGTGCTGGATGAAGGTGCGTCCTGAGGGCCAAAACTGTTCATTGTCGGTGTAGTTTAAGATCATTATTTTGTATCAAGACTGGAGTGGAGTGAAACAGCACTTCCCTTCTGGTGCTGTTTGCATTTTATGAAGATAAGATGGGCACAGACTGGAGGAGTGAAAATGATGTCTGCTGGGGGTTTACAAATATTTCACTGTCAATCATTCTTTCCAATCATTCTTTCAAAACATTCTTGCGATATGGATGGATGGACAAACTCTTTATTAATCCCATATGGGAAATTGCAGTTTCTGAAAAATCACAGCCATTATTTTCAATCCCAAAACAAACATGCAAGATGAAGTCAGAGAACAACCATGCTCTGACTCACTACTTCCTGTGCCTTTTAAACACAGGTGAAAGAAAACTTGCTGGTTTTTGCAACGCCGAGTCTATTGCTTTCCTGCTGATCTGGCCCCCTACAGTATGCAGCACACTTCTTCACTGGGTCGACTCACAAAAACACCATACATCAACCATGACAGCAGCATATAACACACACACACACACACACACACGTACAAGTTTACGACTTGGAGAAATATCTGCACAGGTTGAATATGATAATACAAGAGAGCTGCGCAAAACTCAGCAGAAGGTGACTCATCCTTCCAATGTTTTATGGAAAGCTTTATTTTTCTCTTGCGCACTCCATCCTACACGAGCGTCATCTTGAAACTAAACGGTTCGTGTCATTTTCTCAGCAACTGTGGAGTAAGGCAGATCATCATATATCACATTATCATCACATTCCGTATTATAACAGCTCCAGCGGGGTCACTAGCCTGACCATTTTCTCATTATTCGGAAGCGTGCAACGGATGGCAAAGTAGTTAAGGGTCAGTCTCTAGAGACACATATAAAAATAAATGATTATTGCTCACTCTCGTGCTTGCAAAAACATGAAATATGGACTGAAACAAAGTATTTTTAATGCCAGTTTAGTCAGCAGCCCTATTGGTAACAATTCCTAAAATTCAAATATATCACATTCAAATATATCTAACTTGAATAGAGAAGATTATTCACTAAAACTACTCACATATTTAAAAGTGTATGTATTTATAAAAATAATAAAAATAAATAATAAGAATCATTATAATGCATTTTAAATCAGCAAAAAAAAAAAAAAAAAAAAAAAAAATTTGACAACAATGGCACCATATATTTTGCGACTCTTCTAATTAAATACAAATATATATATTTTTTCCAAGCTGGTCATAATAAGGCTCTTTTCTGCTCGGACATACAAACAGGACTTCTATCTCCTGCCCCTTATAATGGCTGAAATGAGTTATGGATGTACATATAAAGTGTTTTGAAAAAGTTGTTTTGTTCAAAATACATTTAGGACCATTTAGGACATTATTAAGGTACTGAAAGACTAGCTTAAAGGGACAGCTCACCAAAAATCATTAATTATTCACCCTCATGTCGTTCCAAAACCGTAAGACTGTCTTCGGAACACAAATGAAGATCTTTTTGATTAAATCTGTGAACTTTCTGTCCCTCCATAGACAGCTACACAACTACCATTTTGACGCTTCAAAAAGTTCATATAAAGAGATCCATATGAATTGAGCAGTTTNATTATTAAGAAACTGAAAGACTAGCTTAAAGGGACAGCTCACCAAAAATCATTAATTATTCACCCTCATGTCGTTCCAAAACCGTAAGACTTCCGTTCATCTTCGGAACACAAATGAAGATCTTTTTGATTAAATCTGTGAACTTTCTGTCCCTCCATAGACAGCTACACAACTACCATTTTGACGCTTCAAAAAGTTCATATAAAGAGATCCATATGAATTGAGCAGTTTAGTCTACTCGATCGCTTTATATGATGAATAGATTTAATTTAGAATTAAATCTATAATAATTTAGTTAAAATAGATTTAACTTTTATTCACATATAAATATTGATCAGGGAACATAAACTGAATCTTAACTGAACCTGCTTGATGCGCAAGAACAAACCTCTTGTGGCAGCTCAAACGTGCTGCGTAACACACTCGAATGAACCTCACTGGTTCTTGCATGTGTCAAGCGAACTTGCTTTGAGCTTTCGTTTACCACAACTGATGTGTGAGTTGATGAATGTTTATGTGAATATAAGCCTAAATTCAAACTGTTCATCATATAATGTGATCAAGTCTCTTCAGAAAATTTGGACTAACTCCCTCAATTCATATGGATTAGTTTTACGATCTCTTTATTAACTTTTTGAAGCGTCAAATTTGTAGTTGTGTAGCTGTTAATGGAAGGACAGAAAGCTCTCAGATTTCATCAAAAAGATCTTCATTTGTGTTCCGAAGATGAGCAAAAGTCTTACAGGTTTGGAATGACATGAGGATGAGTAATTAATGATTTACCCATTTTTGTATGAATTATCCCTTTAAACCAACACAAAGCTCATAGTGTTTTATGTTGGGTAGCTGTTGATATAGCAGATCTACAGTAGCAATCCACCAAACCATTTTCCATATATAGTCTCCCCTCTGAAAGGAGAATGACTTCTCTTCTGAAATGACCCTCTGCATAATTCATCACTCTGGGGCTGACGCGTCGCACACCCCTGAAATTGGAGGAAAAGTTCTACACAAGACTTGTTCTGACCCAGTTCAACACACATATGACATCCAGCTCAAGCTGTTGGTTTAGAGAGCTGCAGGTGCACAGATTGGGCTCGGTGACAGTAAGAAAGTGCTGTTATCCAGCAAGCAGGTATTCCCGGTCCTTTCCCCCTGCTGGAGAGATAGAGCTGTCAAGAGAGGACTGAGCCAGCATTCACACTTCCTGTCTGAAAACTGTGCCATATTCAAACAGAGCACAAAGCTGGCAAGGTTTCCCAGTTTCCCAGTGTGTAACAGAATATTTCAGACCAGCAAAAGGAAGCTCTCTCACCCATAATACTATAAATCAGAAAATAAATTAATCTTCCCGTCCTCCACAATCCAGCAAATCTGCTCTGAGATTAATAATCTTCAGATGATTAATTTACATATGAATCATTTACACTTCAGGGACTTAAATGTGCAGATGGGAAATTTCTGTTATGCAGTTGCTTTTGAGGTCTGTAACTTAAAAAAAAAAAAAAAAACTTGGATATGCTTGTATTTTATTCAAAGTATTACAATAAAGCAATATTTCACCCAAAAATAAACATTGTCAACAATTACTCATCCACAATGACAATGGATAGCAATTCACATTGTTAAAGGGTTAGTTCACCCAAAAATGAAAATGCTGTCATTGATTACTCACCCTCATGTCGCTCCAAACCCGTAAGACTTTCATTCATTTTCAGAACACAAATTAAGATATTTTTGATGAAATTCATGAGCTATCTGACTTCTGATAGACTGCAACAAAATTACCACATTCAAGGCCCAGAAATGTAGTAAAGACATTGTTTAAATAGTCCATGTGACTACAGTGGTTCAACCTTAAAAGGTTAATTCACTCAAAAATGAAAATTCTGTCATTAATTACTCACCCTCATGTCGTTCCAAACCCGTAAGACTTTCGTTTATCTTCAGAACACAAATTAAGATATTTTTGATGAAATCCGAGAGGCATCTGAACGAAGGTCTTACAGGTTTGGAACGACACAAGGGTGAGTAATTAATGACAGAATTTTCATTTTTGGGTGAACTAACCCTTTAAGCTCCAAATACAAACAAACATGTTCATGTTTTTGAATATCATAAGGATGAAAATTTTCATTTTTGGATTGTACAATATTTATAGAGGCACCTCTGACATGATTACGTGATGTACATGGGTTAAAGTAGCCATATCGTAATCCATCTTAAATATAAAGAGGAAATTAAAACAAAATGTGCAGTGAATGAAGATCGACTCAAAAAGAGTTCAAAACAGTCCTCTGAGATTCATGTTAAAAAAAATGGTGTAGTGGGAAAGATTAAGACTATAGCCTCTGATGTGCCTGAACGCGAAAGATCAGAGGCTTTAAAACTGGTCTTTGAAACCAACTAATTAAAACAGATCGGAAGTTACAAAAAGAGACATTAGCAATCATTTCTGTGAGGGCTGGAGCCAAACACTCTATGATGCCCTTCACATGATATCACCCTAAACTACCTTTGACAGGCACTCGTCATAACCCATAAGACTAAGATAACACATTTCCATCCTGGCTGGTTCATGACAATGATTTTAACTCTAGATAATAGCACTGCAGTGATCTCACATCCATTCTAAAGTCTATTATCAACATAGCATAATAATATCTATATAGCTTAAACAAGGCCTTTAGACAATTATCTATATGCATAGTGTAAATTACAACTACACTGTCACCCAAATAAGGATATATAATATGCAAAACTTTTTACATTATTCTTTTATGATTTATCATGTTTGATTTAGGGGTTCATTGATATTCATTTCATGACTAAAAATAATGACTCCAAATTAAATTTTCAAAGCTGTCTGTGTATCAAGATAAAACTGCAAATGATGCAAACAAAAAAACTAAATTGTTACAATTACTTGCATGACATTTAATCATCAGCAAAACTTCATGATTGTGACAGCGCTATCGTAGACAATATTGTGTATCATTTCTGCTTGAGACTTCATGAAGTGAGCACCTCAAATATAATTTAATTTATCTTAAAGTCATCTCTCTCTCTGCACTACAGCTGCTAGCTACAAATGACTGCTATTTCAAGGGCTGTCATTCATCAATTTAGAACCTACAGGCTCAGAACAATAAAGCACTCAAATCGCTGACAACACTTAATACATTGCCAATGCAGGGCACATCAAGATGTCGTCATCGCCAGAGAGAATTTTATGCACCAGTTGGACAGTCATGGGTGTGATTATTAGCCCTAATGAGAGCCATCAAGAGTGGTACATGTGCTCCAGATTGCAACACTGCATTTCGGGATGTAAATTATTCTCTGTGACAAAAAAGAGCAAATTGGAATCCATTACTGAGGCCGCAGAATACTGAGCAAAGGAATTACAAATGGGATAGAATCATTCATTAATCCCAAGCCTCGTGCTCTTTTGGGGAAGTGATTGATTGCTTTATCAACCCCTTTGACCTCTTGTCTTGCATGATGATTCTGCTGTCTATATCTGCGACTATCAAACTGTAGAAAATATTTCAAAGTTCACACAGTGGACCACATTAAACATGGGGTGCATCGCAAAGTGGATTTCACAGAGTATTAGGCCTTATTAACTGAAAGTTCATATATAAGAAGAACATATATGCTTAGTCCTTAGGCTGCTGCAAATGCCATAGGGGGCAGATCAAATGAACATGGTCAGTTTATTCATAACACAACTTACTTATATTTAGTTTTCAAATATGATCTTTAGGACTGACTTTTTACACTGTCATCTTAAAGGGTTAGTTTACCCTAAAATGAAATTTCTGTCATTAATGAAATCCGAGAGGTATATGACTCGTCCATAGACAGCAATATAATCACCACTTTCAAGGTCCAGAAAGGTACTAAAGACATCGTTAAAACAGTCGATGTGACTGCAGTGTTTCAACCTTAATTTTACGAAGCGACGAGAATACTTTTTGTGTGCGAAAACAAAACAAAAATAACTTTATTCAACAATCTCTTCTCTTCCCTGTCGTTATTCTTACGCAGTAAGCATAGTAAAGGCTTCCGTGCTTACATCCGAATGCCGGCTCAGTATTGGCCACAGCTGATCATGTGAGCAGCACGACGCATGTGTGTGTGTTCTGACGTAGAAGAGAAGATATTGTTGAATAAAGTCATTCATTTTGTTTTGTTTTTGCGCAAAAATGTATTCTCTTCATAAAATTAAGGTTGAAACACTGCAGTCACGTCGACTGTTTTAACGTGTCTTTAGTACCTTTCTGGACCTTGAAAGTGTTGATTATATTGCTGTATATGGACGAATCATATACCTCTTGGATTTCATCAAAAATAACGTCATTCTAAAAGAGAATTTTGTCATTCAAAAAGAGAAATCAAAACTAGGACTGCAGATATACAAACTGTAAACAAAGCAACGCTTGTTTACCATTTTGAATATCAATCATGTTGATGACTTCAGTCCAGGCGGCTCATGTCGTATGAAAATATTTGTTTATTGGAATGCTCAGGTAAGATGACAAAATTGGAAGAGCCTTCTGTCTGTGCCATATTGACTTCTATGCTCACTTTCATCACTTTAGCTTGTATTATCATGCACCAACACGTTTGCTAAACTGAACAGCCAATCAGAGTGATCTGCCGCCGACCTGAGCCCGACTAGAGCAGACACCTGGAACACACTGCAAAAACTAGCCCAACAGATGCTCACCAATGGCCCGACGTTGGCCAGCGGCCGGTTCTGAATAAGGCATCTGAGAGAGGACATAAGTAAACAAAATATTTCGCATTCATGCATATAACATATTCATGCATATGGATGTCACATTTCTAATCCCCCTTTGCTCATATAGGAAAATTAATGTAGATGGGCACATTCCAGGCCATATTTCACACATTGTATGATGTTATGTATGTGTTGTATTCCGAATGACTAAAGAAAACAAGAAAAAAACTTGAAATCCAATCTGATAGTTATGACTGTGATGCATTTAATTTAGATATGTTTGGGAATGCATTTCTTTTTGACATTTGTGCCATTTTTTTTGAGAGGAGTGTAGAAAGAGGACAGGTAATAACAGAAAAAAAAAAGATGAAAGGAATGGGATCAGGAAACGTAGCAAGGCAGACGCAAACTTGCATCACCCACAAAAGGACTACATTTGTTGGAGTATGTGCCCTAACTGCTAGGCTAAGTCCAACACGGAAGTTAGCAGTTAACTAAATATCTAAACAGGAGTATGCACTAAATGACAGCTGCTTCTGAGGTACCAGATAAAAAATAATAATAAATAAATAAATAAAGATGTTTGCAAAAAGAAAGGCTTCTCCTGGGGTTTCCCTCTAAAAAAAAAATAAAATAAAAATAAAAATAAAAAATAAAGCATACACTCTAGCATCTCAAAGCACCTTATAAACGTCTTTGATAAAATATGAAACAAGTACAGTTGTAATAGTGGATCTGTTTTTTGGGGGGTTGTTTGAAATTTCCTTTTCGACATTTGTGTGTTATGGGTCTCCATGATGACTTCAAGAGAGGTTAAAAAAAACATTTTACAGCTAAAAATGAGGAAGCTAAAAAAAAAAAAGCACACTTTAAACATGACCTCCAATAGTTATAATTAAAATTCTTATCTTTTAATGCAAGTAAAACCACTGACAAAGGGACTACACAGAATCCTCTCAGACCTGTTCTTGATAGACCCTTAATATAATTGTTCTATCAATAACCATCCGTATAAGATTCCTCCAGAGAGACAAATATTTAAACCTTTATTAGGTGCTACACAGAAACTCCTACACACCTGGATTGAATAGAAGATAAAGTTATGGGCAATTCATCACTATATCACTTTCCGAGTAACTGCTGTTTCATTGATTTACCAAGTACTAGTAAAACCAAGCCACCCTTCACACAAGTGACAAAAATTGGCAAATGACTCCCGATATTTCCTCTTGCTCTCTGATACATACTCAGCAAAGCACAGAAACCCATAATATTCAGGCATGACATAAAAAAAAACTTGAACTGAAGTGCGAATCTGACTCAGAGATACATTTAGAGAGTGTCTACCTAGACGGAAATCACTTTAACCACGCCTGACAAAAGGCATTTATATGGTTGCCCCTGAAACCAAACTAACATGAAGGCAAATGAAAATGATCATTAGTAATTCACTCTCAAGTTGCACTTCACTTCAGTCGGCTTGGTTGTACCCACAAGCTCAAGCTCACACAGACAAGCTAGGCCTGCCAAAGTCGATGGCATCCATCCTCTCCTATCTGCAGTTAGATGCCTGGTCTGTAACTCTACATAAAATCCACCAGCATTGCATGGAGTCCGTAAACCCTCCATTAAAAACCATTGAGTCCGTAATGAGTGCTTCATTTGCAACCCGCGGCCCATGAGGTGATGTTACACGCTTTGTAATGAAGTTAAATACTCTGTAAACACTGAGAGGCTCCCTCCCTCTCATGGCCAGAAGGCAATCACGAACAGTTTAATGGTAGAAAATAAATCTATGCATAATTCATCACAACTATGAACAAAATTGAAAATTGTATTTGCTGCTAACTGATTGTATGCAGTGATTAATACTCTTTGGTACAACGAATAATAAGCATAGGAATTTAATACTGTCCCTATAATACAATAACTGAGGACTTTTACTTCATAGTGACTTAGAGTGAACTGACTAAACCTAAACCAAAAGAATTAACAGACAGAGTCTAGCCCAATTCCACAAAGTGGATGTTTGGGATTGAAAACCATATTAGGAACAGATGTGACTCAAATTGCCCGAATATAACTGCAGTGAGGAGTGACTCAAATATGAATTATTAAAGTCTCACAATAGCCATGAATAATGCCTGTGATCATAGTGAAGGATTAAATATCAAAGATCTTTCATAACACCCAAAAGTCTTATCTCCATTGACAACATTTAATAAACAAGTCAAATAAATATACAAACTCATCAGTCAAATCTTAATCCTTCTCTTAAAGGGTTAGTTCACACAAAAATGAAATTTCTGTCATTAAGTACTCACCCTCATGTCGTTCCAAACCATCTTCAGAACACAAATTATGATGATTTTGATGAAATCCGAGAGGTTTTTTTTAATCCCCCATAGAAAACAACGTAATTATCACATTCAAGATCCAAAAAAGTAGTAAAGACATTGTTAAAATAGTTCAACCTTAATGTTATTATGAAGAATAAAGTCATTGTTTTTGTTTTGTTTTCGCGCACAAAAAGTATTCTCGTCGCTTCATAACATTAAGGTTGACCCACTGTAGTCACGTTGACTATTTAAACGATGTCTATTTTCTGGACCTTGAATGTGGTAATAACAATGCTTTCTATGGGGGATAAAAAAATCCTTTCGGATTTCATCAAAAATATCTTCATTTGTGTTCTAAAGATGAACGAAGGTCTTACGGGTGTAGAACGACATGAGGGTGAGTAATTAATGACAGAAATGTCATTTTTGGGTGAACTTACCCTTTAAGTATACATTTTCTTTTCTTAAATTAGAACTGAATATAAAGAACTGCATTTGTTTTGAGCCTGGACCACAAAACTGATGGGATCAGCAGATCTGGTGAGAAGATAGTGATTAGATCTAAAACCTTTAGAAGACACATTGCTTGTATCTCATGTCTGAGAGTTACTGGAAGATCACAAGGGAGGGAGAAAAAAAAAAAAAAGCACTGCTCACTCAAATTTACTCTCAAAAACGTTACATATTCTACAGATGTTACACGTTACATATACTGTACATAATCAACAATCAATTTTCAGCTCTTCCTTTCACTGACCCTGAAATAATAGTTAGTTTCAGATCCTATTTTGTATCCCAATTGTGGAATGGGCTATTAGGAAAACTAAAAACAGGACTGACAACCAGATTCTGCTGCTGTGAGAAGGCCATCTCTACTACCTCTCCTATCGGTGCAAATTCTGTAGAGGGGAGGGATGAGAAGAATGAAGAAAAAGAAACTGCTGTTCTTTTTTTTTTTCAATTACTCCATGGATCCGTCTGACCCACTGATTATAACAGCAGTAAATGAATGAATGGCCAAAAGGTGCAACAGCAAAAGAAACACACTGATCCCTTCTGTAATCCTGCTAAAAGAAATTCTCCAGCAAATAAACATAATTGTATTTTGGTAATGCTTAATAAGGTGAAACCTCTTTAGTTTGAACCTGCTAAGGGGATATCTGCCCAGCAGCGTCCTCCTGCTTGGGAAAGGTACCGTTTCATGCAACATGTTCCTGCACCCCACTGGTCTCGTTAATGAGCATTAGCGAGAAGTCTAGAATTTCTGTACAAACATTTATTCAGTTCTGCCTGCTAAATGACCATCTTAATTATGCTGAATTAGAAGTTGCATTTTTAAAACTGCCACTAATGATGTAAACACTAGCGGGTGGGGGAAAGTGCACATGAGCAGCTGACTATTAGATTCATTGTTTCTATCTCCTCTGGCTCAGGAAAATTAATTGAACAAGCAAAATTATCAGTATAATGATTTTTGTCTGTCATTCTTGTCTATATGAGCTGGGATTAATGAAAAAATATATTAATATAATTCCTAAGTGTAGAAAAACGCCTACGGTAACACAGTGAAACCACAATTGCACAAGAGGAAAATTGGTAAGAAAATGCCAAAGGGAACTTTTAATTACCATTTTATTTTAATTATGTAGGGATATTTCTCCTATTACTATTACTTTAATTACTCAGCATAACATGATTAATATTTTTAAATTGATTGACAGCCTTAGAAAAAAAAACAACAACACATTTTGCAATTCAAATACCAAGAACTATTTTTGCCATCACAACATTTTTGTCATTGACAGCTTCAATGCATTGTTTTTGTATTTTGTAATAACTGACCCAGTTTGCATTAACATCAAGTTGAGCGTTACTTTGGTCCAAACCTATGGAATAAACAGGGGTCATTGTAGGACCATAGCATAACCAGTTACTGCAGAATAGTATTTCAATAAAATACACTCTCAAAACATGACCTCAGGTCAGTGCCGATAGCCTAGTGGTTAGTGCACAGACATATGGCGCAAATGCGTTCATGGCGACCCGAGTTCGATTCCCATCTGGAGGTCCTTTGCCGATCCAAATGCTTTCCTGTCTGCTCTCTACTGTCCTCTCCGAATAAAGGCACAAAAGGCCCATAAATATAACTTAAAAAAAAAAAAAAAACATGACCTCAGTTAGTTAATTACAGATTATTCGCTCCAAAGCAACTTGTACAACAATCACTACAGGGAATGTACACAATCACCCAAGAAATGTCTTGTTCAAAGGCATAATATTAAGGTAAAACCGCTATTGGGATGTTTCCACTTTCATCAAGCCAGTTCATTTGTGTTCTTTGCAGATTTTACAGGTAAAAAACTTGCTTCATTCATCATTTTATCATGCTTAAGAATGATTCTTCAGTTGGGGTTCCTTTGACTACTTGAAATCTTGAAAAATGAAATTTCTTCACTATGTTTCATCTATGTTAAAACATTTATCACAGGAATAAGGATTCTCATTTTCAAACTGTCACTCTACTCAGGCAAAAAATTTGCTTCCCTGTCACTTCTCAGTTACATGAAACGAATGCCTTGTTTCCACTGAGCGGTACGGGTCGGTTCGGTACCTTTCGGAACGTTACACCTCGATCAGGCTTGCGTTTCCACCGCTAACAGTACCCTTACTTGATAGGCGTGGTGTAGCCGGAAAATAGTGATCGACGTCATTCTCGCGCGAAGAAGAAAACAACATAGTAAACAACAATGGAGGGCATACAGCAGATCTTGTTCTTGCTTCTCGGCTGGAGGCTGTCTGTCACATGAAGAAGACAAGCTTTGCTTGCTGCACGCCAACATTTGGCGTTTCAGAATACCAAGTACGCAAAGTTCAGACGTCTATGCAGCAGCACCTAGCAGCCAGAGCCATAGAGAGAGAGGGTCCCAAAAAAGTGGTACGGTACCTTTGACGAAACGGCAAAAATTGCGTATCGTACCGTACCGAACCGAACCGTACCGCTTAGTGGAAACGAGCCATAAATATTAGCCCTTCATGAACTCAACATTAACTCTATAAAATGGTTGGCTTGATGGTAATGGCAGCTGAATTCAGTTAACTACATTAGTAGTAGTAGTAGTAGTAGTAGTAGTAGTAGTAAAATAATTAACAATAAACAGCAAAGCAGAATTCTCCTAAATAAACCTGTTGATTTTTATACTTTAATTAAAGACTAATTATGTAATGACATTATGATATGTAATTATTATCTTAAAGGGAAAGTTCAGCCAAAAATGAAAATTCTGTCATTAATTACTCACCTTCATGTCGTTCCAAACTCGTAAGACTTTCGTTAATTTTACGGAATACAAAATGAAGATCTTTTGGATGAAATCTGAAAGCTTTCTGTCCCTCTATAGACAGCTATGCACTTTGACGCTTCAAAAAGTTCATAAAGAGATCGTAAAACTAATCCATTCGAATTGCAAAATTTTCTGAAGAGACATGATAGCTTTATATGAACAGGTTGAATTTAGGCTTTTATTCTCAGATTTCATCAAAAAAGATCTTCATTTGTGTTACGAAGATGAACGAAAGTCTTATGGGTGTAGAACGACATGAGGGTGAATAATTAAATGACAGAACTTTCATTTTTGGGTGAACTATCCCTTTAAGGAATTATAATTTACCCTAGAATTGCTGGTTTTATATAATGGTTTCTTTAAAGTCAGACTAGAAGACAACTCCCCTAACAGAACAATACCCTTATATAAAAAACTAAATTCTAATTTCAAATTATTTCACATTTTGAATATTGGCAACACAATGGTGCCCTTTAAACCATTATCTTAAAGAGGAGAAGTCGAGTCATTTCAAGGAGATTATATTCCCCTCCAACAACCCTATTGGAGATTTCAGAGCAAACACTGATCAGAATATGACATCATCTATATGCCAGCTGTCGTCTGGCTGATGCATTCTTCTCTGTCAGAGATGGGCCTGAGTAGGATTTTGTCAGCACACCGGAAAAGAAAATCAAACCTGTCAAAGCAATGTCTGGAAGAAAACATAGTNGATGTGTGTTCACGGTGTGTGTGTTCACTGCTGTGTGTGTGCACTTGGATGGGTTAAATGCAGAGCACAAATTCCGAGTATGGGTCACCATACTTGGCCACATGTCACTTCACTTAACAGGGGGGCAGTCGTGGCCTAATGGATAGAGAGTCGGACTTGTAACCCAAAGGTCATGGGTTCGAGTCTCAGGTCCGGCAGGGATTGTCGGTGAGGGGAGTGAATGTCCAGCGCTCTCCCCACCTTCAATACCACGACTGAGGTGAGACCCTTGAGGAAGGCACCGTACCCCCAACTGCTCCCCGGGCGCCGCAGCAATGGCTGCCCACTGCTCCGGGTGTGTGTGTTCACTGCTGTGTGTGTGCACTTGGATGGGTTAAATGCAGAGCACAAATTCCGAGTATGGGTCACCATACTTGGCCACATGTCACTTCACTTCACTAACAGAACAATACCCTTATATAAAAAACAAAATTCTAATTTCAAATTATTTCACATTTTGAATATTGGCAACACAATGGTGCCCTTTAAACCATTATCTTAAAGAGGAGAAGGGGAGTCATTTCAAGGAGATTATATTCCCCTCCAACAACCCTATTGGAGATTTCAGAGCAAACACTGATCAGAATATGACATCATCTATATGCCAGCTGTCGTCTGGCTGATGCATTCTTCTCTGTCAGAGATGGGCCTGAGTAGGATTTTGTCAGCACACCGGAAAAGAAAATCAAACCTGTCAAAGCAATGTCTGGAAGAAAACATAGTTTGGAATAAAAAGCCTGCTTACAGCTGACATTTGCCTCAAAGCTGATATCACACATCAGTGCCTGTACATGGAAAATATACCCTTTGTTTTTGCAAAAAGTGCAATGAAATGTCACTCTGACATACGCTTGAAAGAGCAATCCCCAAATGCTGGCTCAAAAGTGTTTATCTCCAAAGCGAGATATGAAGCCTAAACTCCACTCAGAGTAATCTTCAGTGATTTTTGTGCGGAGAGGCACAGCCACTGAGGCCCAAATGAGGCTTTGCAGGGCCAAAAAATTACTTCAAAAGATATAAACCGGTTTAAAAACCTGCAAGGAATTTAAAAAGGTCTTTGAGGCAAACAATCTGCTCCTTAGAACCACCATCTATCAGTGTCTATTTGACAGTGTATCCAGGGAGACAACACGATTAGTGCATAATCCCCTCTGCACTCTGTAATGGTACCTCCCACTCAAATCATGATGGAGCTAACTGGGTCATTCCAAAGAACTATAAAAGGGGTCTCCACACTCCTATAGCCACTGTAAACTCTTCCAAGGGGCAGAGCACATTTTTTCTTTCCCAGCTTTAATGCCCTCTGCCAAGTCCTCTGTGGCTGCTTGAGACAGAATTTCACAAGCCACTGTTGGTTTGGGAGTAAAAGTTTCAATTAGGGTGATATTTGTGCAGTGCTGTAGAGGGGCAGAGGGACACTTATAACCTTGGTACTGTCTGCTTTCTTGTGCAAAGCTGCTAGAGGTGGCTGAGCATAAAAGGATCAAAAGGTTTTAGGACAGCAAACAGAGAAAAACAAAGAAGAGATTCCACAATCCAACTCACTGCACTGTACATAAAGGGACGGATGATTAAAAAAAAAAAAAAAAAACAATGTGGGAGGGATTTTTGAAGGGGAAAATTGTGTATGGAGAGAAAACGATTCAAAACCTTCACATATATGTTTCAACAAGCTCATGAAGGAGGAGAACATACATCTATGTCTCTTAACATGAAACACCCTAAATGGCCGTTCATACTGACAGCGACTTGCAACGACAAAAACGTTTTCCGTTTTTAATGAGGGATGGGGTTTAGAGGCAACAGAGGCAGTTGAGGATGCAACAAAGTTGCAGTTGCAGCATGATGCAATAAGGCTATGCAATGGCAGAGCAGACTGTGAAGTTTATGTACAGCAATCAAGCAAACAATAGCAACAAGTAAAGCAACCCTAATCAATTTGCTTTCAATGTCAACAGAAGTATCCATATATACTCTGTTTTAGAGGTATTCCACTAGATCTCACAGCCTTAAATTGGGATTTTGAAAATGGGGGAATGACAAACACTTGGCTATATATGCCAGAGAATAGAATAGAATAAAATAGAATAAAATAAAAACAAAATAAATAAAATAATTACAAATATAAAGAAATATACAAAAATAAAATAAAAATATACAAAAACTGGACTAGAGCATACATGGACAGGATTAAGATTTATTTATTTATTTTTTTAAGCATTGAGGGTGCCAGCCTAAACAAGATAAGCTATTCATTTACCTCAACAAAAGCACCTTGAGACAGACTGCTTTTAGCCAACAGTCTTTTAGAGTACATCTATGGTTGAAGGAGCAGCAAACAGATTTCTCTGGGTAATTAGTCTATGAGTCAGAGACCCGATTCAATCTGCTCCTTTTGCCCAGTCTGTCTTTCAAAGACAAAGTAATTGACACGCTTGCGAGCATCTGAAACAAGTGTGAAGCCTTGAATGAGACTACACAACTATACCTACTATACCTATACCTACACAGACGAAGTTTGTCAGTGGGAGACTTGACCCACATTGACGACAAACTGGCCCCCAGCGACATTTACTCCCTATGCATCTATTCTCAGCTTCTGAACCTCTGTCATACTGCTGGATTTTCGACTTCCAGTTGCATTTGAATCGGTTCTTACTAGGACTATGTCTCAGAAGGTACTTCTGTAAAGCATAACACCACAATTCAATTTATTCAGCAGGATTAGCTAGTGGTATTGATGACCAAGCTAGAGGAAAAGGTAAAAGAGAGACAGCAAGAGAGGGATAAAGAGAAATATGGGGAAGAAATACAATGAAATAGAGTGAACAAGAGAGGAAATGAAGGATTGGGGAGGAAATGTAGGCGTTGAAATATATATTTTAGGCAGGCCTACAGGCATTCTGACTCTTCCAGTTAGCTTCAAAAGGTTCAAAGGAGGATAAGAACCACAAAATGTAAGTAATCCTAACACTGTATTCCCCCTCAGGCACATTTAACCTCAGAAAAGGGGGTGGATTCCTTTAGACTTTAGTCTAACAACCCATTAAATTAACAGTTTTTTTTTTTTTACAAGATGTTTAGTACAAACGAACAGCTGTGGAGACAGTAACCTATGGTTGTCTAAAGAAGCCACACACACAGTCTACAGTACAATTCTTAGCCTATAATATTCCTAATTTCTGGTGATATGAACAGCCTAGAGTGCAATTCTCCAGACTTGTGAGCTTCACAAAATAATATTTCCACTTAAAGGTGCCCTAGATTCAAAAATTGAATTTACCTCGGCATAGTTAAATAACAAGAGTTCATTACATGGAAAAGACATACAGTGAGTCTCAAACTCCATTGTTTCATCCTTCTTATATAAATCTCATTTGTTTAAAAGACCTCCGAAAAACAGGCGAATCTCAACATAACACCAACTGTTATGTAACAGTCGCGGTGTACACCCCCAATATTTGGATATGCCAGCCCATGTTCCCAACATTATGAAATGCATTAGACAAGGGCAGAACTTCCGGATGTGCACAGCTGAATCAACAGACTAGGTAAGCAAGCAAGGACAATTGCAAAAAATGGCAGATGGAATAATAACTGACATGATTCATGATAACATGATATTTTTAGTGATATTTGTAAATTGTCTTTCTAAATGTTTCGTTAGCATGTTGCTAATGTACTGTTAAATGTGGTTAAAGTTACCATCGTTTTTTTACTGTATTCACGGAGACAAGAGCCGTCGCTATTTTCATTTTTAAACACTTGCAGTCTGTATAATGCATAAACACAACTTCATTCTTTATAAATCTCTCCAACAGTGTAGCATTAGCCGTTAGCCACGGAGCATAGCCTCAAACTCATTCAGAATCAATGTAAACATCAAAATAAATACTATACTTGCGCGATTAGACATGCTGCATGACGAACACTTTGTAAAGATCCATTATGAGGGTTATATTAGCTGTTTGAACTTTTTTTATGTTGTTTAAGGCAAGCGCGAGCTCCGTGGGCATGGAGCACGAGATTTAAAGGGCCACACACCCTGAATCGGCTCATTTCTAATTATGCCCCAAAATAGGCAGTTAAAAAAATTCTTTTAAAAAAATCTATGGGGTATTTTGAGCTGAAACTTCACAGACACATTCAGGGGACACCTTAGACTTATATTAATTTACATCTTTTAAAAAAAAATTCTAGGGCACCTTTAAGACACTCAGGGCTGATTTAAGGGTGAAGAGAATCTCTCTCAGACTCAGTTTTATATCTCACTAGAGTTTATAAATGAACTGTGAAGCAGTTACAGTTACACTGATGATGAGGAAATGTAAAATTATGCAGCACAAACTGCAATTTACAACTATAATGTGCCATATTTTGTGCTGTTTGTTACAGAAAACCTCACTATTATTGCTCATACTTAGGAATGGGGGTTTTACATATTTTTCACACTGCTGTTCATGCTACAACCATAATTGATACCTCAAATCGTGTGGCTTGATAAGGAGTGGTGTGCTATGACTGAGCAGACAATCAATAAACTTCATTGATATCGGTCACCTTGCCAAATACAGAACATGGTACGACGTTTGGGTTGATGCATTAGTCAATATTTCAAAACACTGGCATGCACTATTTCTTTATCAGCCATTTGCATCAGAGTGCTCAGATTTCATAATATATGCATATGAACATAAATCCAAAGGAAAAGAGGGGTGTTATGGGGTTAAGATTACACTAGCGGCTGTATATGTGTTACTGGGTCACTTCCATTCCAGCTTATCTGCAGGCTTATCCAGCAAGTTTTATAACTTCTTATGTGTATGCGTCCATGTTATGAAGTGAGGCATGGAATGGCCAATTAAAGAGGATTTAAATCTATTAAATCTACTGAAAAAAGCATTCAAAACTGATCCTGGGCTATTGTGCTAAGTAGTGCCTTTGTGACCAATGAGCAAAAGGAGCGACATAATCCTCCAATCAGGATTCATCTCACTGGAAAATGTTCACATTTAAAATTATCCTTTTATCCTAGTCCCATCATATCACTACAGATGGTGGATTGGTGTTCCCACTGAGGCTAACCATAAATATTAGTTACGAAGATATCAACTGAATAGAGATGTAGACTATAATTTACCTTCATGAGACACGGAGCACAAAGCACAAAGGTGAACTCTTTTAGCCTTTCGGGAGGGCAATTAATAATCGTGTTCTCAGATTTACATTGTATTTTCATTGTGGGATGAACTATTCCTTTAACGCAAAAGTAACACATTTATCTTCTTGCATTAAAATTGCAAGAAAATATTTAGACCATATATCATGACACATCCTTCATGATGTCTGCTTCTCCCATAAGAGATAAAAAAGGATGGGGAGGAAATCTGACAGACACCACCGCACTTTCCCTGAGGTGAAAAGCTGCCTGACCTGACATCAGAGAACCTGTCAACAGTAAACCCTGTCAAAGTCATTCTACATGAACAGTAAAACCATTTACATTATGAATGCAGAGCACTAATCAGCTATGATGTGCGAGCATTAAAAATATTACTAATTATGATCAATCAATCTTTCCTTGTGGAATAAAAAGGTAATGATTTGCCATCTAAGACTACTCAAGAACAGCTGAACTATTTAACATGTTCAATTTATGAAAAAATACTGACTGTCTTAAATTGAATTCTATCTAAACATCCTTAAAGGCACAATATGTAAGATTTTTGTAATAAAATGTCCGAAAACCACTAGAACAATGTTATATATTTTGTTGACTTGTGTAGTTACATTATCCCAAATGTTTCCAAGAATGTTTAAATCCAGAGAAATATGCAATTTTAACCAGGACATGGACCATGTCCGTGCGTCGCCTATCAATGACTTCATACCCGCGTTACCCTCGGTTTCCGGTTTTATTTTGTAGAAACCAACAAAGACGTTTTAATATATTATGTGTTTTATTAGACAGGTGAGCAACTGTTTGAAAACATTAATCGACAGAAAACTAATCATGTTATATAGCTCAACACAGTAAGTCTTATTGTTTAAATATCATTTGATATTTTCGAGCTTACTGCAGTGTGCAACAAGTGTCTCATAGTAGCCGCCGAGCAAACGCAGAGTAGCACTATAACAACTTTCAACACATAAATGTATCATTATACATTTAAACATTATATGATTAATATGATTAAACAGCGCTGTTAACCCCACATACGCTTGACAGGAAGAAGCGGAAGTGGTGACTACAGCATAATAAAAGTTCTCGTCTCTCATTAGCAATCGCTCCAGCGGCCTCATTTCTGTTCGCACAGCACTCGACCCTGCTCTGCTTCATACTCCAGTAACGTTAATTATCTCCTCCATGAATATGATTTCTGCCCGAGTCCCATCCTGATTCTTTTCCACTTGCTGTAGACGTGAAGCCAACACATCCCATGATTCCGCAAAATCAAGGTGTCATCAAGCTACACCTTTGTTTTGAATAAGCGACCTCTAGCGGTGAAAATTTACATATTGTGCCTTTAAATTGCATAAAATATTTAGAATATAACTTATAAAACAGCACTTTAGATTGCAAGAAAACAACCTTTTTCCATTTAAGCATAAATTTAACAAAAGTGTGTCTAAAACAAAATTTGCAAATGGACTAAGAAACTAATTTGAGATATATTATCTCAAAATAAGTCTTAATATCTTATACAATTTAGCTTCAAGTAAAAAGGTATTCCCTTTTTTTTTTCAAGGCTGTTTAGGTATGTTTACTGCAAAACAAAGAAGAAATAGCCTACTGATTAACAGACATGTTAGAGAGAAAGTGATACAAAATGCATCTGGGGAGAGGAAAGAATAGTTTAAACAAGCACTTTATTTCCATTAGGTGTCTTTACAAGTTCCTTTTCTTGCTTGAGCGTTTGTCAATTTGCGGTAGGACAGCAGAGGCTTTTGTCAGCGTTTTCTCTCCTGATGAATAATTAGACACAAAGAACTGTGGTCCTGCATTCCCTTGTCAGCTGTCAAGCATCACTCATTCTCCCTGGGCAATAAGCAAGCCACCGTAAAACAGTCTTTAGCAGGAGAATTTGTCATTTGCGGTGAAGGCACGGAGCGACGTAAATGTGCTGTATGTGAATCCATGCAGCGAGTGCCGTGATTAAATATGGATGTATTCATGCATGCGGTCTTCAGCAACCATAAGCACAGCCGTATGATGGGGCAACAGTGTAATTATAAGCACACAGGTCCATATATAATGGTGTATATGCACACACAGAGATGCACACACACACTTAAAAGCAGATGCGCAGAGCAAAGTCTGAGTCTTAGTAATCCGGTGGCAGGAGTGTGCTAAAACCTGACATCAGCATATCTCAAAGGACTGCATGCTAGCGTACAGAACAGCGCAGGGGGAGGGGGTGGAAGAGCCCAGTGCAGAGAGTTAGCAGAGGTCAGCTGACATTGCAGTGTGCAGATGAGGTGGAGACGGCTTTGTTAATGTTCCAGGCTACCGTTTGCGTTTCATGCGGAACCATAACGGAACGTAAAGTGTCGCCAGGCTCGAAAGTACACAGCATGGTTTGGTTAATGAGCAATCAAAGCATCTGCCAGAGACAGCTAACTTCTAAGCTGATTCCAAATGCAAATCTAAGCATTTCCAACAAAAAACTTCACCAAGAGGGTTTATATTTTCAAAGTGCAGAATGATTTTAGCATGCTAGTTAACCATGTAAAGCCTGACATTAAATAATAGACAGAGAAATCTTCTTAATGAATATTTTTAAGTTATTGCACATTTAGACAAAATACTTAAGAAAAATTATAAAGATTGATAATGTCCCTCAAAAGTCTGTTTGATACATATTTTCATGATTTTTCTAAATGCAAGTTGCTTCAGTCCAGTAAATATTCTTCTTGAAATACTAATAAAGGTTATTCTTATGTTTACTTGATAAAAATCATTAAAGATTTCACAGCAAAAAAGAATTTCACCCTGACCTCAAGGTGGACATTTTTTGAATTATACTAAATGGCCTTTTACTAGCTAAAACGACAGAAGGCATCATGTTAGTAATTTAAAAGGTTCTAGTTAATGTTATGTGTCATTAACTAACATTAACATAATGTTATGTATTAATTAATGTGTCAAATATGTAGAAGTAATATAGGCTTTATATGGTTAAAGGATTAGTTCACTTCAGAATTAAAATTTCCTGATAATTTATTCACCCCCCATTTACTCATTGAAGATGTTTATGTCTTTCTTTCTTCAGTCAAAAAGAAATTAAGGTTTTTGAGGAAAACATTCCAGGATTTTTCTCCATATAGTGGACTTCAACAGGGTTCAACTTTGCAGTTTCAATGCAGCTTCAAAGGGCTCCACACGATCCCAGCCGAGGAATATTCAATGTAGTGAAATGATCGGTCATTTTCTAAAAAATAAAATAAAAGATTATATACTTTTTAACCACAAATGCATGTCTTGTACTAGCTCTGCGATGTGCCACGCATTACGTAATCACGTTAGAAAGGTTACGTGTGATGTAGGCGAAAGTACCAATCCAGTGTCTACAAAGCGAACGTGCAAAGACGTCAAACAACTATGTTGGACAATTTTGAATTTGGAGGAGTAAAAAATGAGATGTTTTTCACCCTACCGCGGTACTTCCGTCTACGTCACGCGTGACCTTTCCAACGTGATTACGTAATGCAAGACAAGCATTTGTGGTTAAAAAGTATCTACATTTTTTTTTTTTTTTTTTTTTTTTTTTTAAAAAANGAAAATGACCAATCGTTTCTCTAGATATGACCCTTATTCCTCGGCTGGGATCGTGTAGAGCCCTTTGAAGTTGCATTGAAACTGCAATTTGGAGTGAAGTCCATTATATGGAGAAAAATCCTGGAATATTTTCCTCAAAAACCTTACATTTCTTTTCGACTGAAGAAAGAAAGCCAAACATCTTGGATGACATGAGGGTGAGTAAATTATCAGGAAATTTTAATTCTGAAGTGAACTAATCCTTTAAGCACCACTGCTAAAAACAAAACAAAATAAAACAAAGTGAAATGATGCATTGACCATTGTGACACATCCATAGAGTCAATATGCAACAAGAAATGTTCAACGCCCACAGAACAGGTAATGACCCACCATAGTGAGGTCATAGGAACCTCAATGTTGCGTGCAGTGCGTGCAGCCCCTACAAAAACCTCGGAGGACCATTACCATTTCGACTTAGCCGTGTAAACCTTGAGTCATCACCTGGGAGAGGCAACATTAGTGCAAGCTGAGTTGCTTTTAGTGCTTTTGCGTGCATGACATACAGCTGGTGTACTATGCAAACCCTTCGCTCTGCACGTTTATTTGCATACTTACAAAAACAGGTGGATGTCAGTATCTGATATTCACCTGAATCTGATATCTGGTGAAACATACTCCTGCACCATCAAACAGAATTACACAATGACTTTTCAAACACAGTCTTTCATTGTAAGGACAAACAGGTTTTTGCAACTTGATTATGATGCATTTTGAAAGACACTTCCATTTTAGTATTTACACTCAGCTGCTGTCCACCTAGCAATTTCTAAAACTACAGCAGTGCTGTTTGCACAGGAAAGAAAACTATCACCAGCCACTGCAGCACCAAGTTGATGTCTGCAATTTCTGGTGATCAATATTGGGCAGTCTGCTCTTGCATCACAAGGCTCTTCATCTCTCTCATGCTCTGCCGACAGCATCTCCTGGCATCCTCACACTTCCAGCAGCAGGGCCAGTGCGCACTCAAAATACGACGCCTCATAAACATCCATCATAATAAATAAAAGGCTGATCCCGTGAGTGTGGTTTAAGCAAGAGCAGGAGGAAAAAGACAGGAAGCATCAGCAGAACAACAGGCCAATGCAGATTGACCCCAACCTTAAGCTGTTATGTCAAATCAATCATACAGTTGATATAAGGGCAGTGACCGCCAATCAAAAGCCATCATAATTATGCTGTTTATCAAACCGCGCCAAGCACAACATGCATGTTACTAAGGGACACAAGGGCGGATGTTACACAAGAGTCACATGATTCTGCAGATGCTATGATGACAAATTACACTGCATTCACTGTATTTTGAAAAATGCGATAATTCAATAGCCACAGGGCTTGTTTAAGTGCAATGTGATTTTGGTGCATTTGCATGCAAGGTGTGCGCTCATGAAATGGAAGTGATTTTTTTTAAATGCATGAGTATGGGAAGCCTGTGAGAAAAACAATATGCACAATTTTTAATGTTCAACATTAGCAAAATGGGATGCAACTTGAGAATATATTCAATCTTGGCACAAAAAAAAAAAATCATGCATGTATGATTTCCCTCCCTCTACTCCTTTCTGATCTACATTTGTTTCCTCTAAAAGACAGCTGCATCCTCTGGGTCACAAGCTGTCCCCTCATGTTACCATCTCGCTTGGCTTCAAGAGACAACTGCCTGTGTTCATCTGTGTGCAGAGTCACCTTCTAAACATAAAAAGATGCGGGTTGAAAAGCCATTATCCTCTGCAGCTGGAATAAATGAATTCACGCCAAATGAAAACTCTAGTTTTACATGCATGAGGGACTAAAATGAGACAAAGTGGGACTGAAATATTAGGTGCATTTGGCACAGACTGCTACTGGTGTCCAAATGTAGATTTATTTCATCAAGAAAAGGTATTCCAAATGCTTGTTAAACCCTTCAGTCACTTTTATCACTTCTTCCTTTCCCACAATAATTTCCTTCCCGTCTAGTCAACGGATATGTCAATATGTATTACTACTTAGCAGAACATGACAGCTTTATCTGATTCACGTTGCAAAGTCCTTCCACACTCTGACTCCGAATGTAGTGAAACCCAAAGAACGGAGAGCGTTCTGATGAGAAATGGATGGAGGAGTGATAAGCAACTCCCATGCCAAATGTCATGTCCGGCACTATCAGAACTATCAGTGACGTGATTGTACGTTGATTGGTTAAACGCATGTCAAACACCGGCACCTAGCATTTTTAAAACGGCGTGTAAAAATATTTACTTCACGAACATGGAAAACAGCGATAACGGCGTTTACCTGTTGTCTGCAGGGTTGTGTTCTTTTCTCAGCCTAAATTATATGTCCCCACTTTCAGTCGTGTAAATTATGCGTTTAAATTCCATTTCCGTTATCACGAACCCATGACACACAACAAACATCTTCCATCCACCGGTTTTTAGCATTCGTAAATGCCGCACTTAAAGACGCCGCTGTCGCCCGCTTCACAGTTCCTATTCCCGGTGCGAATACAACCAGGAACATGGCCCGGGGGAGAAATTAGTTCTCTGGGAACTATCCTAATGGCTAGTTCCTATAACTAAGTTCCTAGAACTATTGGTTGCGAAAGCCCCTTATAACAATGCTGGTAAGGGGAGAATGAAATAACCTCAGACAGCTAATGCAGCCACTGTTTTCAACACATTTGTAGTTTCTCAGTTGTCAGCCCCCTTCAAATTTGGTAATTTACCTCTGACAACTATTAATTGTATACTATACCTGAGATTTTGATGGGAACTAAGATGAAAGACCCTAAAAGGGGTCTAGCAATAGCTATGTGTGCCATTCATGAGCTGAAACTGCATACTTGTATTTTCAAATGTTTGGCTCAACAACTGCCACTGATAATAATAAACACTAGAAGAGGACATTATTTTTTCAATTTTCCCAGGCAAGTGTGAAAATGAATCTCCCTTCATTTTGTCATGCTCTCCTCATGGTTCAAAGAGATCCTAGTTTCTAAGATGCCACTTGCGTATTGTGTCAGAAATGAAAGCCCCTTCCATCTGGAGGAGATCCTTCAGCTTTGATGACAATACAGATAACAGCGGCCATCACATTTGAGTTCAACACATAATTAGGAGTATCTGCGTGCGCCTCCATGCGCTGGTTGAATCATCACTCTTTGATAACTCCAAAAGCTCAGGATGTAATTCTACCAAATCCGATGCGCTGCAGAGTTGCAGAGAAAATAATGGCTGTGCTTGATATGAACTACGCACTGGGGCGCAACGGTATGATTTGAGCCCCCTGTCGGGCCTTCGTTCTCCTTCGGTTTTCTATTGTCTCACAAGTCAGCATGGTAAAAATGGATT
This sequence comes from Anabarilius grahami, assembly GCA_003731715.1. Classification (NCBI taxonomy): domain Eukaryota; kingdom Metazoa; phylum Chordata; class Actinopteri; order Cypriniformes; family Xenocyprididae; genus Anabarilius; species Anabarilius grahami. Next base: position 6,443,520 of record RJVU01079805.1, read on the forward strand.
GAAAGAATGGATGGTGACAAGAGAATAGAGCTAGTAACGAATGATGGACAAGCAGCATCCCGATTCGATGGGCTTTGATGCAGAACACTCTTTGAGAAATCAAATCAACAGTCTGCGTGGAAGACTAGTCTTTGAGTGGGAACAGGTCATGGGTTCTCTTTTTGCACAGGAATGAATGAATTGACTCAAGGGAGCATAACTTCATAAGTCTAATTCAAGTTCCTTGGAGGCATGCAAATGCGCAATATTAAAGTGAGAAATCCAGTGAGATTTCAGAATATTAGCACAGATAACTGTATGTATTTTCTGAGGCTAAAAGAACAAGATTTTAAATTCTCCCCTTATAAATCAAAATAAGGGATACGCTTGCGGAAAATCATCTAGCATTCCAGATTCAGAAAAATGTGCAAATTTGGTATGGATTTCTCTTTTCCTCCCATCTCAAGACACTGACTGATCACTGTCCAATTTGTTATGGGTGTTAATGTGCCACATGTGAAAGCCTTTTTTTCTGCAAGCAATGACTTGTGTGTCCTCAGTACTTGAGAGCGATAGACTTCATATACACCAGCAGCAGAAAAGGACAAGACAACAAACCCCTCTCATCTCAACACTCAGAAGTCCAGTACAAAATCAATAGCCGTTTGAACTGACAATTGTGACAGTACAAAAGAGCTTCCACTTGCTGTTCTGACACTAAGGGAGGTAAAAGAGGAGAGTCTACCTTTGTGTGCCACTCCTCCCACCTACATACAGGGTCAGATGAGTGAAATTAAACCACTACTGAGGAGTAAAACAGAATTACGTATAGTGTAGTGATTCATGTTTTGTTATGCTAATTTAGAAGAGTTTCTGTTATTGTGGGTTTTTGGAGAGTTACCATCATGGTGACAATTGGTGCATGTGGCTTGGTTTGAGAGCAAGTATGTTAAATGCTTTATATTGTTGTACTCATTTAGCCAGTGCTATAACATGCTATTGTTGACATGTCAGCAAATTAGCAAGCTAGCATTTTCTGAATTAGCTTGTTATAGCTAGCTGAGTTTTCACTAATAAAAATGGGTAACACTTTATTTTACAGTGTGGTAGTTATACGTTACTACATGTACATACTATCGTAAAAACAGTAAATTATGCATAATTACAAGTAACTAACCCTAAACCAAACCCTAACTGTAACGCTATAGTAAGTACATGTAGTTAATAGTACTTATTTGAGTAATTACAATGTAACTATGGCACTGTAAAATAAAGTGTAACTTAAGAATGTTTACATTGAAGTTACATAATTTTAAGTTAAATGTATACATTAGTGTACTCAAACATTAAGTTAAGAACAATTAAAATGTATGAGAACAAAAAAAAATCTGCCAGTTCTGCTTACTTAAACTTTGAATTTCGTAACTTTAAAATTGAGGCAACTGATTGCCTCAAATTTGAGTTATGCCAACTTATTCGGGTTTACCTCGGATCAGTCTTTCCCAATAAGATAACATGCATTTAGAAAATAGATTTTTCATTTTTATACTGGCTTTACGAGAACATTTACTCCAGCTCCTTTTCCGACAGGACAAATGATGATTATTTATGCTTATTCATGGGTGATTTGTTCAAAGGCCACTAAGGCTTCATTGCATTTTACCAAGCTTTATCCACTTAAGCAAACAAGAACTCAGGTTGAGTTTATCTTTAATAAGGCAGTAAAGAAGAAAATCAGCCAATCACCTCCCTTTGCCTCTTCCTCTCTTGATGATTTGGCATTGAGATAAATAGCCTTACCCTGGGGTGCAACACCTGATTGCAGCATCCAGCTCTGTCATTCTGTACGCTCACAATCACAGCGAAGGGAACAACTCATTATCTCACCTGCACTGATAAATCAAATCAGTTATCTAATGCTGAAAAAAAAAAAGAAAAAAGTGTGCTGAACAGCAATTCATGCTAATCAAAGGTCATAAGCAAAACATGCTGATCCACCAGCAAGACTTAAGACTAATGAGACTAAATCATACAATCAAAGGCTATTTTTAAAAGGTCGGTCACGTACAAATCTATATAAAAAACTAAATAAAATCCCTATCTTTGTGAAATTGAAAAAACTGTCAACATATCAATCATTCACAACCTATTTTACTTCTGTAATGGTCCTAATTGAGTGAGACAAGAAATTATTTTAAAAAAAAAAGGGGGTATTTAGGGAATCTATTGCGAATTAACTGAATCAGGAAAGGTATTTTTTTTAATTACATTGCAGAATGTGAAAATCTTGTTGTGTTCTTGCTTGATGTTCTCACCTTCTTCATTGGTGGTTACTGCATATAATGAAGGAAGAAATTAAACTTCACTATGGTAGTAAAATCAAGCCTCGGAGTTGATCTATGTAGTTCAGTCTCTTCCTGTGGTGCTTTAGAGTTTACAAGGTTCTTTGGTTTATTCCATGTTGCATGTATTGCAGACACGTCACATCATTAATCTCCAACTATTGATCCTACATCGGGGAGGAACGCTGGGGTCCAATTAGTATCGGCTGATTGCGCCTTTGCATATTCCTCATGATGGCAACCTTTTCAAACTACCTTATAATGAGTTGAGGGGGAGTTTGTTTTAAAGGGTAGTGGTCATTGAAAAATTTACCATGGCTGTGTTGATGCTAGATCCTTTTGGTGTAACACCAAACACCCGAAAGCCAAGGCCTGCTAGACATCACGCGCACGTGAACACACACAAATCAAGTGTCCATGTAAAACGACAATGTTAGGACCGTCCTAATAAGGAAACTCACCATGACCTCAACAGGTCAGAGATCGAGTGCATGTTCCACAGCCTCGGGTTGAATCACGCTCCAGCAAATCACTGCTGAATGTCAAAGCATTGCAGTCCCTATGTTCTCAAGGTTACTTGGTCTCTCGTGTTTCTGGACACAGAGATAGTAGCAAAATGCATTGAGAATAATCAGGGCTCAACAAAGATAATTTGTTCTGCTGTCACAGCTGTGCCAGTAGTTCAGATTTATACTTGCCCTGCCAATATTAGCACAGATTGTGCAAAAATGAATAATGACCCAATGCAGCTAACTGGACCTAAACTCTCTCACACCATCTCTGGGCCATTCTTATTGTTGAGCCCTGAAAATCTTTGCAATGGCCTCTGTAAGGGAGCAGAAGGAAAAAGCCATTTGGTTCAATAGAATCTCCTAGTTCTAGACAGTATGCATACGTTTTTCAACATGTGTTGAAAAGTCCATAAGAAACTTGCACACCTTTTTTTTTTGTTGCCCTGAGCAGTAGGGATCTTACAACCCACACTCCATATTATCTTTGTGAATTGAGACATGTTTGTACTTGCTGCTAACACAAATGACATCTGAGCTGAACAGCAGTTCTAGAGGGAAAAAAATAAAAACAAAAAGCAATTTCTTTTTTCCAAAAGCAATCATTCTAAAACTTGACTTGGCCATGTAATGTTTCCATTATGACCTGAGAAGCTATTACCCCCATACTGCTGACAGGGACAAACCTCTGGGAAACTTCTGCTTTTGACAAAATACAATAAAGCAAAAAAAGTTTTGAAGGTACTCTAGCTGTATTTGTGCATGTAAATGAAAAAAATAAGAGAGTCATCTAAATAAGAGGTCATCTAAACTTGTGTAATATCTCCACTAGTGTTGCCAAGTTACAAAAATTAGCACCATTTTTAAGTAGGTTTCCTGAACGCTGCACCTGCCATTGGTTGGTAAAACTGATAGTCCCGCCCCAAACTCAAACCATTGGTTGAGCCAATGTTATCATGTTTGGCTGGTCAGTGAAGAAAGAGAAATACAGCACCACAGAATCAGTGTTTGCACTTTTCAAAGGCATTCAACCTATGAATGGGTAAATTACATGACGGATCTTTTTTTTGTCCAAAGACCTTAATAATAACGAAAAACAAAGATATGACATCCAAAGTATGTAAGATAGTACAACTAGATCTGTTTTATCGAATCTGAAAGGTTTTAATTATATTTTGCTACATATAAAGGTATTTTAAAGATTTTGAAATGTCAAAAGGTCATTTGGTTTAACCATCCAAAGGCCAATACAGCCATTTCATTTGTGATTAAAATATCTTAAAATGTAATAAATGTTTATTTTAGTTTTTTTCTGGCATGATTTTATAACATCATACATCAACATAGTGCAAAATGGTGTAGAAGTCCTTGCTTTGTTATAAGAAAAAATGTCTGGAAAAATGAATTTGATTGATGTCATTCGGAGAAACCAATATAAAAGGACCATTTTGAATCAAGTCATGCAGTCAATATCATGTGACAGGATGTGACATCATTCAGACACTTGCAAAGGACCACATGGCCATGAAGAAAAGCAAGTCACTCTCTCTTAGCTATTTGAAAATTTCATGTTTTCACTTGCTCATACACATTTCCCGAAACATCAGGTCATTCGGTACAACCGCTGTAATACATGGAAAATATTGTAATATTTTAAAAACTTGTACTAAATATAAAATGTTTGGTTGTCCCTTTGCTTGCTAGCTAGCAATCTAACTAGCTAGCTAGCTAGATATCAGCCTGTTAGCATTGTTTGAAAATATCGTCATTCGGTATAACCAAAAGTGTCATTCAGTAAAACCGAAATTTTGGTTAAACCGAATGATTTTGGTGACAAATTTTGTCCATCTTGTAAAAAATGGACAATTATACAATTGTGAAATTATAAAAACCACATAATGGAGATATATTTTTGAAGTTTTATTAAGTGTTAACAGTGAGATTATGTTTTTACACTTATAAAAACCTTATTCGTCAATGACCCTAACAGTTGTCTCTACACATGAAAGTCAAAACAAATGACATAATATTTAAAACAACAATTCAAAAGTCTATATAACATCAAAAACAGATGCTTTAAAGTTTCTGTCAAATCAAGCCTACCTGAATATAATACCAAAACGTCAAAGGTCATGTGGGTTGACAGCATACATCTGACTGCAGCAAGATGGGGCACTGAATCACCCCCTTTCTTATTTTGGCTTTCTAATTCTAGTCAAGTACAGAATAACGGTCGGTGAGGCAGCAATAAGCACCTATGATGAATGCACAAATGTGATGCCTCCCCACACACTTCTATAAAAATCCACAAATACCAATTTCAAGAGGCAAATATCATAATTCGGCTTCAGGTGCGGAACTGACATTAATCTGTTGTTCTAGCAGTTCAGCTGTTTCAAAGCTGTTTTCAAAAATCAGATAGCAAAACAAGTCTGTTTTTAAGAATGACTTCAGGTCATTTCCCATTCATAACTAAGTGGCTAAGATACTGCAACACGTCACCATGCTGTTTTTGCTTTGTGTTTGTACTATCTTTTGATTACTGACTGGCTGGCAATTCAGCTCCAAATGCTTAAAAAGGCTAGCAAAATTGTATCATGACATATCGCAAATAACGGCCCCGGAGAAAAGAAAGAAGAGGGGGAAAAAAGCAGAAACACTTCTCAAACAATAAAAGACTATACATGCTAAATAAATTAATAAAAAATCTGTGCAAAAAAGGCATGGTCTAATTATGAAACCAACCTTCAGAGACAAGATTTTCTCTACACTGACAGAGACACAGTGCTGATGCTACACATACATATGAACAATCCAAAACAAAGGTTACAGATATACAGAAATATATACAACAAAATGTGCAAAAGCTAACAGGCTGTATTTTGAAAAATGAACAGTACTGAAATTGCCCTCTTCTCTGGTATGTTGAAAGGTTATAGGTCTCCCCAGAAATCAAAATTATCCCTAAAGTTCTCAACAAGTAGGCAAAAATCCTGATATAGCAGCATAAAACTCTTGATAAATATCCTTTTTTATGTAAACTACAGTATGAGAAGCATAATCAATATGTTGAAGGAGACACTGCAAGATGATCTGACTTGTGTTGCATCATTCTAATCTGCTCGTGCATCATTTTAGGTACTTCTAATATTATAAATTGAATACTTTCATTCGATCCATCAGCAAGTGCTGAAATCTGGTTAAATGATCTTATTAGCTCAGATGATGAATTGCATCTTTACGCAATGTTAAGATGGATGTGTTGCCTAGGTGCACAGACAAACACCTATACACTCAAGAACACACAGCTAGATATCCTTAAACTGAATTACGCAAAGAGTGATTAAAAACATAAACCTATTTGTTCCAATAACTGCAGTCCTGCAGTGCACAAGAAAAGCAGCATCTAAGAGACAAACAAAAGCATTACCCTCAATGCCCTAGATCTCTCTACCCGTTCAATACAAAGACACAGAGGAGGAGGTGGAGGAGGCTTGCAAGCCATAGCAATTCTGCACCGATCCAAGGACACAGCATCATCCACAGCTTCCCGCAATATCCCCGTTTTGTATGAGGGGGCTCATTCGGCCCCCGCTGGTTCTCCTCAAACCCAATTACATGCCACATTGCCAGGCAGCAGGGCACCAGATCACAAGCACCAGCATGCTGAAGATGGCACTAATGTCACACAAAATTTACTTTTGCGTGCAGATCTGCTGCGTTCAACAGCATTCCACTAAAGTCTAAAAGTGACCATATATCAATCATATATGGACTCACAGTGGCAAATACCTTTAGGTTTTGTTGTTTGACTGCGAGTGGCTTAAAATAACCTCTTCTAAAAAAAGCCTATATATATAACTATAAAATGGATGTCAATGCTTTTACAATCTCAAGGATGCAGGGCTCATTCACAGGCAAATCTGGGGTGGAAGCATCAATGACACATGGAGAATGGAGATTCATCAGTACTGAGTCCTAATGACAATGGGCAAATGTTCACATTCAACACCTGAGAGATTATGTTATCTAAGAACCCT